>CABFWB010000033.1:670969-686152 GCA_902151455.1 Timema bartmani
CGTTTCTCTAACAAACAACGTGATCTGGGGGTTCTCCTCCCATGAAGGATGGGTTTCAATTTGCACTTGGCCCGTCATCCTTTGGTCCTCACCCACCCCCCAACATCCTTTGAGCAAACTAGATCTCAAGAGGTTTTTGTCATGGTATACAGTGCAAACTGCTCTTGAACCCCTTTTAGACAAACACGAGGATTGAACTGTGGGTGATGATGATGATGATGGTTATGTCAAGTTGACAGGACTTCTTGTGCCGGCAAAGTGAGGACTTTACGAACGTTTGTTTGATCCTCACTGATCGTAATCCTTAGTTTGATTTATATTATAAGCTTAGTTATGTTACCACAGATAAGTCCTTTTCCAAACCGTTTTATTTTTTTCTAAACATTTTTAATCTTGGTACGAATATAGATTTACACTTCATTATAGAAATATGTCAAATCTTTTTTCTAAGCCGTGGAAATATCTGGACGACTGTGTCTGCATGACGGTAAAGTTAGCATAAAAGGCGTACAATGTAATCGACAGGACCAAGAACTTGGTGAACTAAAAATGATTTAAGAAATTACCTATAAGGTTACCTAAGTATTCTAATAAATTACTTTAAATCTACAAAAAATAACCTGAAAATATTAAACAAAACTCTTGAATGATGTACATGACTAAGTCAAACACGCAATTTACAAAATGTAAATTAAAAAATATGCATGCACTGAAAAACATAAACTATTGTAACTCTTTAATTCTGCCAAATACAACATTTATTTACAAATATCTCCTTCAGACGTAATAGCTACCCCTTCCCAACGCAACCCTTTCTAACATTGTTACATGGTTTCACCATGAATATGTATTTTACAAAAAGACAAGCAGAGTTTGTTTCCCATATTATATTCTCATTCCGGCAACTGTGTGTTTAACTTACAAAGACTTACAAATAAAAATATCAAATAATAGCGCATAAAAAACGTTTCCACAACCAGTGAATCATGAACAGGATGTTTGTACAAATGAGCATTGTATGATATGAACGAAATAAATAAAATTATATGGCATGTCCATCAAAATTCGGGCCCTGATAATCAGAAATACTTTAGCTCAAGCAATAGATGAGCTAAATACTTATTTATGTACACTAACAAGGTATGTGTAATTGTGTAAAACCTAGTGTGGCCTTTATTTACTTTTCTTTTGAGTTAATCGTTTATGTAACTTTTCCTAAACGGCTCGGTATAATATTTCCATCATCTTCACGAACGTAAGGGATGTTCGTAGCCTGAGATGGCAGCGAGAGGTTTGTCTGACGGATAAAAAGCGGGTGACTGTGATCGGTGACCCTGAAGATCATCTCTCTCTCGAGTTGAAGAGGCGGCTTTTGTTCGTCCAGACGCGCTCGAGATAGAAAACTTGCCTTCACACGTCAGATTACTGTCTGGAGAAGGGGAGAAGGCAACCACCCCCTCCCCCCAAACATTCGTCGTTCATGACCTAGAGATTAATTCCTTTTTACTCGTCTCTCTTCTTCTCTAAAAAAAATTCTAGATTTATGTGCGAGTATCCGAGTGTACCATTCATAGCTTACATAAAGTTATTCTATCTCGTACTATTGGCTGTCGATTGCGTAACTGTAGATGTAGATGGATATATCACGTGGTTACCTAATTTTTTTTAAACAAGTCAGTGTAATAAAATAAATTTTTCATTTCGTAATAATTCAAATCAAAAGTTCTCACCCTTAATACTCGTATATTTCAAATTAATAAATAGCTTCGTAATATTTAACTCAATGCATCCAATTGTGTTATGTTAGAAAATACTCTCACACATCTGGGTGATCATTTATTTATTTTTTTATGTTGCTGGCAACGACTCTCTGTCGTGTGTCAAAATAGTTATTTTGTTCATTTTCCCCCTCCCCTCTTGCGAATACTTGTGAAACATAACATCTACGAGAAAACTCTCATTCTTTCTCCCTCCTTTCTTGAACCTGATCGAAGCATGATGCAAACATGGCGAAATAGAAGGAAGAGAAAGAAGCCACTAGAACGATTTTTTTTAAAGAACCATATACCAGAAAAGAAGACTCCTTTCCTCCCTCGACTTCCAACCTTGCAGTAAAACTATCCGCGACGCGTTAATCTATCAACTTTATAAGCTGTCGTGGATACAAACATAATAATTATGTGTCAAATGTTTTTATAATCAAATAAAAACAAATGTCTTCATTAACTGCAGTCTCATACATCTCCTATTAGAAACTGACCTAAATAAAAAAAAATACGTCATTTAAAAAATAATTAATAACTAAAGAATGCACGACTACAGGGACCCAAACAAGAGGCCAAATCTTCCAATGTGGCTTCATCATCAATCCGGGCGTCAGAAGACATTTTTACAAGTGAGACTACAACAAAGAGCTCCTGAACCAGATCATTTACAGCAGCCTTACTTTTTGCTTATACATCTAAATCAGTCAAAAAACTTACACACACTTAGACTATATTATATATTTGTAAACGGAAGTGTTTTTTTACTCATTAACATTTCTTACATTAAGATTATTAACGGTGTAATACAAAGGGTACACGTGGGGAGAAAGTGCATCCACATTAGCGTGAAGAAGGAATGGTAAAATAACATTGGTAAGTATCACGTGAACCCGCCCACAGAGCACCTAATAGAGAGTCGAATTTTGACCTCCCATATCACCGAAAATACATCTCATTGCAATCCTGATTCTTAAGACTGCATTAACCCTGGTATGGGCAAAACACTTATATCGGTTGGTAGCATATAAACCGAACGGGTAGTAAGACGCGGTGCTAAATAAATAAAAATAAAGTAAATATATTGGTTTACCAGAGAGATACTACACCTATAGGCCTACTAGATATATGCTTCCTTCTTTGAGACGTACCGCACAAACTAAACAATTAAATATAATCGTTAACTAATATTAATTAGGCCGATATAAAATATATATAAATAATGCAACACTTTTACAAAGCACGATAGTTTTGATCTTTCTTTTGTAGTTTAACATTAAAAATAACGTGTCAATATAAATACTGAATTGAACAAGTTATTTTTTTACTAATATTCAATCTATTTTTTTATAATAATCCAAACAACAAAGAGTGGACTGATGTACAGTCATATGGCAAAAAACACGAGAACAAACTGACACTACTTGTGTTTCATGATGAACAAAACCATTCGACAGTATGTTTTCATTAGTTAGTTTCTTCTCAAGCTTAGTGTGTTGTGGTGTACTAGGTACACATTTCAGCCATGGGCATGCCACTAGGTAACAACTGACACATTTGTTGCTGTCATTCGGTTGGTTGAACTCATCTTGACAGCTATCAAATGTTTTAGATATATTTGAAGTCAATGAACTAGGATACACACATTTTCATCAATCAAAGCGTGCTATTTTTATCAATAGGTTTTTAAATTAATCATTGTTGGTCCTACCCTGAATTTTGTTTTTAGAAGTGTTATGAATAAAGACGCATCTTAGAGAGTTTGGTTCGTATCTTGGTGAAGTTTTAAATGTGGCATTTTAGTATGTACTTTACTGTAAATCAGGCTAAACTAGATTCGTTTGGAGTTCACAATAAGGGAGGTGTTCTAGAGTCTAGGTCTGGGCTTGGCATCTAGAAGAACTATTGATTATATTGGTAATATAAATAGTACAAGGGAGGTGTCTTAGAGGCTATACTTGGGCTAGGCACCTAGAAGAACTATTGATAATATTGGTAATATAAATAGTACAAGGGAGGTGTCTTAGAGGCTATACTTGGGCTAGGCACCTAGAAGAACTATTAATAATAATGGTTATATAAATAGTAGGCCTTCTTTATTCTCGAATAATGGGCAGTGTTTAAGGTCTCGTGGGAAGAGATAAAATGATAGAAGCCTAGTAGGCCTTCTCATATAAAAATAGTACATGGTAGTGCTTAAAGTGACGCGTGTGTTCCGGTCTACTCTTAAGACATTGGACGTGGTTCACTCTTCTCCGTGGAGCTCGATTATGATAATGAGCGAGCCAGCGAACAAGGCCCATGCACAGTACAAGCCACGCCCACCTTCTTAATATTCTCTCATTTCCTTCCTTCCTTCCTTTTCGGGGCTGGTTCCGTCCCGACCCGGCCCGGCATAATTTTACATAACTGATTCTCATCTTTATTAGACACACTTGTCAGACATTTTGGACGTGTCTGACTCGATATCTGGGAAATACTATCCTGGGCGAATATTGGAGATGATGGGAAGTGTGAAATTTATAGAATATAGTTGAGGTTTGGCGTTGTAACTATTACATCTTATATGGAACTACTTTTATTTGCTTTAACACCTTATGAACAGTTTCATAGTCGGACTGAGTACGTCTCAAGTGCGGCCCTATATTAAATGCAGGACACATACCTTGACCAGAATGAAATGGGCTAGTTTCATATGTGAGCTGGCCTACTCCATTAAGAGTTTTAAATCCATTGATATTGTTTAGCTTGACAAAATGTTGTATTTTGGACTCTTTCAGACTCATTCTCTTGAACTTTTGACTAAAATATAGTAAAAACAACCATTCAAAATTGAATGAATAGCTTTATTTTAGTTTAAAATAGTCGTGTTGGCCCAAATCAAACCAGCCCAGTAAACTCCTGCATACCAACTTAATAAGGAAAACAAGACGACCCCCAGGTCGATCAAAGAGGTCTGAAATCTAAATATTAGTAGCCCCTGTGCATAAACATGTGCAACTTGGAGCCAAAATTTTAAAATTTGGATTATAATTATTTTAATTAATCACAAACCAAAAAAAAATTAAGAAGCATTAAGGTTTTAAGAAAGCTTTACTACTACATTAATTTTATACAATTTGTAATGTATTTTGTTGGCCATGAAAGTATGGTTACCATGGAGAGTAAACAAAAATAGTTTGATAACCACAACAAACTCTTCATCTCATGTCACCATAATATATTAATAATGTTAAATGCTGTTATTTATTTCTAATAAATAAATTTTATATATTAATTTTGTTTTACCCTTTACCCTACAACCTTTTTACATCTTTTCACACTAAAATATTTCTCCGTAGCTGAGCCAGGTTGTTATTCGAATAAATTAAAATATGACACCTGGGCACTTGAATCGAACCCGGGATCTTTGTTTTAGCTCGTCACTGTTTTATCACTGAGCTATCCAGGGATCTTCCCGTGCTCAAGGTCATTGTTCATTCATATTTTAAGACAGTCATTTTTCAGTTTATTTGATTATAATCGAGATATGGCTCATGTCAGTAATTATAATAATTTATACCCCAAGCTTCTCCTTTCATATAAACTTAATTGTATAGCGTTGCCTTCTTCCATATAATTAATGATAAAAGGGCGAAAAAGATCCAAAATACCAAAAAAGGTAAAATGGTATAAAGTAATTAATAAATAATTAAAATGGTATATATATAGCACCGCGTCTTACTACCCGTTCGGGCTATACGCTAAAATGGTATAAAATTTAAAAGAGGGGTAGATAGGGCGTCAAGGGAAAGCAGCGCAAAATGGTTATTACTTTAGGGTAAAAAGTTTAAAAGATGTAGACAGTGTCAAAAGGGCAAAATAAATCAAATGAGTAAAATAGGTAAAAAGAGCAAACGAGGGAAAAAGTTTGAACGGGGTAAATACGATAAAATCATGCTAAGATTATTTTAATTTAATTTAATTACAACACTTTAAAAACCAACTATTTATGCTTTGACACACCTTTTTAATTTTTTTTATGAAACTAATAATAACATGCAAGAGTTCAAAGTAGTATGTATAGAGAAGTTTTAACTTAATCTTCAAAAGAAATGATCACAATCTAAACCAATAGAGAATTAGTTTATAAACATATTTTGAGATAAGGTTACTGTTCCCTGTTGTTTATTTTATGTACTTAAAATAGGAGAGCTGCTTTATAGACTCCCCTTGCGAAGAACGGGTACACCACCTAGTTTATAATAAATAAAGCTTAACCATTTGACACTTTAATACAAATGGGCCTAATATTTTAAAATTTACCTTATACGAACAAAAAGTAGCAATGATTGCTAGTCTTGTGTATCAAACAAAGTGATTTTGGTTTTTAAATCCCAATGCTGGGACCAAAAAAAACCACGGTTTTATTAATTTACAAGATCTTGGTTAGTTTGAGCTTTGCACAAAATACCACTTCCTTTGATCAATATTATTTGACAAAGTATATTTTTTTATAATATTTGAGAACTATATTATAGTATCAATCGTTAGGTTGCAACATAATATAGTTTGTTCACACCCTATAGGCTGTGATTTAGATCGAATGAGTTCATATTTTCTCCGCGCCCGCCTTTCTAGTTATTTATCTTTGACTTGCAAGTCGTATAATTTTTACATCAAGGACTGCCACAATTTAAACCCCTTACCATTTTTTTGTTTGTTTTTTGTTATTTTTTCCACCCCTCTTAGTATCCTGCTTCATACCAAGACTTCTCGCAAATCTTAATTAAAATTCGTTACCATGGAGATTCCGTTTTAACGACATCCATTTTCCCGGGTTTTTTTTGTTGTTGTCACCCCTACCCCCAACCCCTCCACCTTTGCCTTCTTCCCCTTTTGTAATTACTGTCACGTGACTGTCTTACGTGGCTCTAAGTGCCTGAAATGTTACCTTCTTCTCCCCCCTCATCCTAGTCGCCTTCCTTATTAATGTGAAACACTTACGCGATTAGGACGAGACATTAAAACGGACGGTGGATTATGATTCTGTTCAACTCAGCCGTTTCTTCGGGAGTGTGAAATAAACAAGACTGGGTTAAGAAACTCTTAATAAAAGTGGTCACTTATTTATTGTAAAACATGTTAATTTGTTATTGTTTTTAATAATCGGAGTACATTTAGGAAATCAGTTTATCAAAGCTTTGAAAAAATAATTTTAATTTTTTTTAAATTTGTGTAGTGCCAGTCAATACGCTTTATGCAAAAATATTGCCATATTGGCAACCCTGAGTGGTTTTATTTTAAAGTAGGAGGACGCCTAGGATATTTTTGTTCAATTAGTGTTTATTTGAAAGTTTTTTCTATTATATCCTAGTTTTTTCGATTAATATATAATTGCCTTCGAACGTTCAAAATCTCTCTAGCTTCCATATCAAAATCAGTAAAAATGTGTGTTTTTGTTTGATAAAAAAAACTCCGTGTGGCCATTGTACACAGAACCCTCCTTTTCTCATCCTCTTCTTTTTGTAAGGTTGGTAGGGGCCACATGAGCTCCATTTGTTTTCCCTGGTATTTACTATAAAACCCTCCAGAGCTGTCCTTGTGTCGGGATGATGGGGGGGAAAGGAGGGGTGGTAATAACGCCGAGGGGAGGCTCAGGAGTAAATCCCGGCCACACCTGGGAACCCTTCCTCTCTTTTAGCCCAAGGGCCCGCGACTAAGCCCTGCTAGATAGTAGAGCGCGCTGTCATACCGGCCACACTAGTGTGTGTGTGTGTGTGTGTGTGTAAACCTAGTGGACCTCGCGATACAGATCACTTTTCATAGAAAGGATCTTTGAGAAAATACAAACATAGACTTTTTACGAACAAAATTGATAACAATTTACAATAATATTAGTGTTATTTTATATACATTGAAAATATATATTAAAAGTGACACTTGCAGAACACATGACTTGACGTATGACTATATAAAAGTGATTTATGTGACTTGTTTATTTGTCGTATAAGGCTTTACCTTTGAAAATTGGACTACATACACTGTGTACTCGTGGATATGCAGAACCTGGCAGAGCTGCACCAGAAGGTTTGGCTTCATTTCCTCTGCAGACAACATCTGCTTTTTATCATCACGATCATCCAACTCATACGTGCCTCCTTAAACTTATAAACGAGTAACTAATAACTAATAATCATACATATTATATATTTAATGTTTCATCTAATGTAAAGCTAAAAGAAGAACTTGTCCTAACTATCATTCCCAGTCACTTAACAATTTGATTCCAACGTTGGCCATATGCGTAGACATACATACTTAACAGTGGTCTAGTAGTTCACATGTTTGGTTTATCACACCACAAACACCCTTTATTTTAGATAAAGTACTTAGAAACATTGTAATTTGAAGGAAAAAGATGAGTTGGATGGAGGAAAAATTAATTTGAAATTTGAAAACAAACTGTATTATAAATCAATTATTTGGTGTTGAAATATTCATGGATGATTTTATTTTCGTTTCCTTTATCTGTAAATATCTGTTTTTCTTTACATTACCATTATATATAAAAACTGACGTGATAGTTTTTCTTTTCATGCTTAGCGTCTTATTACCTTTCTGGATAACCACGTATTCTAACTGATAGGGTAGGGATGAGTAAGGTAGAATTGAAAGAATATGTACCCACATTAGTGCGAAAGTCAAGGAGGTTAAAATGTATGGAAACACCTATCCCAGTAAACCCAACTGAGATTAGAACCCCGATCTCACCGTCACAGTATATTGTGAGAATGGCTTCTTGGATCTTGCGGGCACCTATTCGGGTGATGAGAAAGTTGTTCGCCGATTTATTTCCACTCTGAAGCGGACTCGGTTCAAGTAGTTTTACAATCATGTTTTGTTGAACACGACTCTTCATCACAGTCAATGCGGTTGATCAAGATTCATGAGTCTAGGTCTGGTGGTAGGAACAAGAAGATGTAACGGCGGCGATGACAACTTGTAAATAGTCGGATGGGCTCCCTCTTCCGTCACCTCACGGGTGGGTAAGGGGGTCATCGCGGAACTGTCAATGGTCTTCCTGACGAGTTTTCGTCACTGATGACATGTCTGAGCGATGAAGAGGTAAAGGAGGGTGGGGGAAAGTGAAAACAATGGGGGGTGGGAGGTGGTACTAATGATCTTGCTGAGAGAACCCTGAACACACACAGCACACAAGCTTCTACACTGAATATCATCTCTGGGGTGAGTTCATTGCTACTATTGGGAAACGGCGTTGTCAATTTCTTGTTTCCCTGCTGTCAATCTTCCTTTGAATATAAGACAAATTTCGCAACCCTGGTTCGTTGTTGTTGCCAGTAGTTCCTTCTTACCCCCAGAACCACACCTTTGGACATAAATGAAAGCAAGGAGATTTGGCAACAGTTAACCTAGAAAGAGCAGAGATAAAGTTTCCTCAGAGGTGATATTGGCTATATAGAGCGTTTCACTCTTAAATTGCTATGCAGGCGCTTTTGGACACGCACCATTTCTTTCTACTCTACAGGTTTCACCGCTAGTACTGTTCTCTTTTCACTTCTTGTAGCTATCTTTTTTTTTAGTTTAAAACTTAGACATTTTATCTAAATGAATTGCGAGTTATAGTTCATACGCTTATACATATGATGAAAGAAATATAATCTTTCAAAACAAATTTTAAATGATTTAATCTTACCTAATTGTGAAACTATATATATTATATACCTTCACCATTTTTAAATATATCACGTCCAAAGTCTCGTTTAGATTGTGTGATAAAGCCAATTATTTCATGGTAGCTGTAGTAGTATTAAATCACGTCTGCAATAATTCCTTTTGAAGACACAGGAAAGCTAAATTGTGCCTTTCGTCAGTCTTTTTCGGGGTCAGATAAAGTAATTCGAGGGTTGGTGGCCACTTGTTAAGTGTGGGGGTCCCATGACCTTTTTTAAAAATGAGTAATAAGAAAAAAAAATTTAAATTAACATAAAGAAGAGTATAACATGCAATAATTTAAAATAAGTTTTAAATGTTAGAACCTTTAGGAACTGATTAATCTAAAACAATACTTATAAGCTTTGATTACGATTCTAGATATAATTCAATTTATTTTAAGGGCTTCTTTACTGGTTATGGTTCCTTAAAACTAATTCATAATTCTATCTATTCTATTGGTTCCAGTTTGACTGCCTGGGCATGCGGAAGCGTCTGGTTATGCTCGTATATACTATCTCTATGTTGCACTTTCAAATAACTATTTTATATAAACTATAATTTATAACATTTTAGATAAAATAATTGTAATAAAAATGTGTGTGGCTTTATAGGGGCCTTTTCAAGAGTAGGGCCTGGGGCCATGACCCCTGTTTTAATCCTGCCCTGGTCTTTTTTATACTAAAAAATCAGCCACACTTGTGGTTTGAGTCTCGTTTAGTCAGCATTTATTTTGATGGGATGGTCGGGTTTTGAACCCGGGTTGGCTATACGAGGAACGGAAGAAAATACTAGCTACATCCAGTATTTTTGCATATTTTTATAACAAAATGGCGATTTATAGTTTGATTTATTTTTTTTACGCATTGTAATCTAAACATTTATTGAATTTTGTCATGAAAATGATGGGATTTATTGAGAAACTTTTGACATGAAAATAAAAAGTTTCCCTCGAATCCTAGGATGCCCATGACGGACATAGAAGAACTGTTGAGATGATTAAATATAACTTAACTTACCTACTGAAGTAATTTTTGTATTTGTTTGTGTGCAAAAAAGGAATGTTATAAAAAACTGACAAATTGTTGGCTTTAACTCACGCCTCCTCCCCCCCCTCCCACCTTAACTACTAATCAGTGGGCTATAAATACGACGAATGTCGATGTGCTGCTTCACGGACATTTTTGTTTTCCCAAGATGAACTAGTTTAGTTCCTCTTTTATTTGCACAACTGAATCAAATTTTCCAAGATGTTTTGAAAAAGAACTTGTGATATGCGAAGGAACGAGGGATTTGGGAGGGGGAAAAAAATTGAGAGAAATATATAGCGTCTCCTGTACGTATCATTAATCTCCTCTCAACAGCTGATGGAACATGGGAGCTATAAATAACAACATTTTTACCCCCTTTACTCCTACTTCATCCCTCCTGTCACAGTTCCATTGGGACTGCCCCCACCAGCCCCTCTCTACCATCGCCTCACTTTTTTCGTTAAAAAAAAAGTTTGCTGGGGTGGTTTCGGGGAAGATGAGCTAGAAAGGACACAAAAGCTTTTTTTTTGAGGACAAGTGTATGGGGTAAAAAAATGTATAACTGCTCTTCTTTTCTTTTGGTTTGTCCGAGAGCAACCCATCCCGTCCTTGGGTTATCCTCGCTATTCAGCAGACATGACGAATAGCTGTGACTACGCCTATAGACAAGCAACCAGCAATGCACTTGGCCCCATAAGTGCTGCAGGCAATTTAGGGGCAGCTTATTCTTAGGAAAGGGGAAGAAAGAAAGTGGGGTGGGAAGAGAGTTTTCCACACGTATGGTTTCACACTTTTAGTGTGAATAATTTCACATAAAGCCATTTTGTTTCTATTTCAAAGATGTTTCATTTAAATTGGTGAGATTGCGTCTCATTGATTACCAAGCCACGTTTAAAAAGCGCGTAGTGCTTATCGAATAAATATAATTTCTTTTTAACATGGAAGAAAGCTAGTGCCTTACCAGCTAAAAGCACATAGATATCGAAGCTTATAAAATGTAATTTATATTTAGGTTACGTATACAGTGGCATCAAGTATCATACTAGTAAATTTGAAAAATTACACCAGGACCCGGGAATATAACTCTGAAACCCTAAATTTGCTTGCCAATGGTCTACCACTGAGCTATCCAGGCTATATCCCGTGCTTAAGGTTATCCTTCACTCATAATTTAAGGCAGTGTTTAGCGAATTGTGTACAGGTCAGTGTTAGAGCATTGTTGCCCTAAGCCAAGATTCATGGGTTCATTCTCCGTGTCCAGGGGTCGTTTATCAAAATTACGCATATGACGCTTTCTAACGTAATGAACTTTATTTCAAATTAACGCTTTTTTTTCTACTATGGTAGCTTGGATTGCGAAATTTGATGCCCACTAATCTGGCTACAAACAATAGATGTAATCAATATACATACTAAGAAATATATTATAATGAGCACCTTATCATGTTTTTTTTTCATACTTTTAATACGGAGGCTATTAGCGGCTTGCCTTAATATGAGGAGTTTAAGGAAAATATACACGTATTTGTTTAGAAACGGGATGGGAAAGCCAACATTCTAAATCACATGTATAATGAACCCCCAAGGACGAACATATTAGCTCAGTTTGTGACACGTCTACCTCCATAGCTAAGTAGTCCGGACTCGATTCCTAGAATTCCCAAAAATATTATCATCAAGGAAATTAGGGCTTACCATTTCGTGGTGATGTATTAATAGCCGGAGGACTGGGTGTGAACTAGGTTTCTAAGTGGTGTGCATAATATAATTAGTTTGTTCAGAAAGTGCACGTTTTAGTAATCCAAATAAATAAATAGTTTTTAGTGATGCTTTAAAAATATATTTAAGTGATTTATTATTGTGTGTTTTATTAATCTCTTTTAAAATGTAAGTGAAAAGTGACAATTTAAATACAATATTTTGACCTATGTGAATGTAATAAAAACTGTAATTGTATTTGTAGTTTTATTTTTGGTGACTCTAGAAAGTCTTTCACTATTCTTTTTTCTATCAGTAAACATTATAAGGAATCAATCACATTATGATTTGATAAATTTTATCATCGTTCATAAATATTTCAATAGTTATTTTTTTTTAAATTACAAATCTTAGGATATATTAATATAGATTTTTCATTCTTTGAGAGAAAATTCTATGTAAAATAATGGGCACTAAAACACCCCATTATAAATCTTTGGAGCATCTTCCACGTTTGTTATTCCAACCCTTTAAAGTTGTTTGCTTGAAAAATAAAAATATAAGAAAAAAAATGTAGACTACGCTTTCCCTCGATGGAATGTAAGGGAAACTTGTGTTGTTTTTTTTATTCCGTTTCTCCTCCTAGTGGGGGTAAAAATTCAAATTGGTGTTGCTTCGACGGAGTGGGTGAGTGGTTAACGACGCCGTTGACTGCAGCCATTATGCATGCAGGGGCTGTGTGGAGGAGGGGGAAGGGGTAGATCCGTGTGCCTTGGCCCGACGAAAATGGTATTCATGCGGCTTGCCCCCTCTCTTTCCTCGGCATCAATCAACATCTCCAGTGCTGCTATCTGGTACCCTTACAAGAGAACTCGCGGCTCCCAATTGTCCGGGGGTGGCTGGGGTGCGCTACAGGGGGGTACAAAACTAGCAACCCTATGAGACGTGGGCCAAACTTTTATGGACTTATTTTCACTCTGTCTTTCTGCCCGTCTGGGCTTTCTTCATTAATTACTCTCATGAAGAAGGGGTGTGAAAGATATCATTAAAGTAAGTGTACCCTCATAGGCATGGAGGGAGAGTGGGAAACTATTTAGGAGAAAATCATCCTCAATACACCCCACTAAGATTCGAGCCTCAACTTAGACAAACTAGACTGAATAGTATAAGTCTTACACCTTAGTCAATATGCTGACTGATGCAGCTCTAACATAAATAAAAATTTATTATTGGGATTAGTATCGATGGCTCGTAACAATAGCAGAGTTGTTCATACTTATAGTGTGCCAGGTTATACTTAGGAGCCTGGGGTTCTATTCCAACCAGTATGCACTTTTGGCAATGGTTGTTTCTCAACAATGGGGCTTACCTCATCCTCTTTATAACTGAATGAGTGTGCATTTATTCATATTTCCACATGTGCACGACATTAATGACTCTTCCTCTTCCCAAATTATTCCATATTAATAAAATGAAGTGTTTGTGTGTCTGTCATGAGCTTTGAGAAATATCTATCAAACGTAGAGGTCGGAAATTCTAAAATAGAAGTGCCATGTCACAAACCTGTGCACCTTGAGGCCAAAATTTTTAAATTTTGTCAAGGGTTTTTAGAATTTATTAAAAACCGGGTCGGAAGAACTAAAATGAAGAGATTTTTTTTCGTCTGTTTGAAGCAAGAAAAATGGTTGCTCCCGCAATTTATTGCGCGTTTACCCCGCTAAACGTCGGCTACTTCTGTTAATTCAAGAATAAAGAATAAGCACCACAGCCCCCACAATAAACTAGTACTGGAAACAGATTCAAATTGTATTACTCTTTCACCCTCCCTGGGAGTCAAATGTGGGGCTCTAAATCAGTAGGGAGATAATCCACTAGTTGAACAAAGGAGTCAACATTTTCACCAAATTATCTTTCTATTCTGTTACCTTGGGTTAGAAAGTGTCGCCGATAGAACGTAGTCTTACAATGTAGGAATAAAAAGGTGGCATGGATAGATAGGGGGGGAAATGTATATTTTTAGACAAATTATGAATTTAAAAGGATCTAAAATGCATTTTAGTGCATTTAATTTCGTTGGAGTTTGAGACAGAGACTTCCAAGTAAGAGTCGACCATTTCCCCTCTCAGCCAGCCTTGCTATTATAATCTTGTTGTTTCTTGAGCCATCTCGAGCGGGAAGTGTTTCGAGCAAAGCCATACAATTTCTACTCGGCGACGATTAGCAACACAAAAATGCGCCCAAATATTCTGGTTAAGGTTCGGGGGGATTGAATGACCAGTTACACGTCAGAGGACCGTGTTTCAGTCTTATCCTTCATCTACAATGTTTCATAATATTGGTATGGGCTCAATTTCATCCCCAAATAGTTTGATTATTCCTGGATGTTGGGCTGGTTGTTAAGACTGTTCTTTCTCGGGTTAAGTTAGTTAATCGTGTACCCTGTGTACAGTTGGATCACTTATTATAAAAATAACCTTCTATAAAATATAAACATAGATATAGAGTAACCTTGATTGACAAACGTCCGTATGGAAGGGAAGTCTTATCTAATGTCAAAATTGACCATGGCTGTCCAAAGCTGTAGCTTTATAAAATATGGTTTGGTTTATATAATCATGTTTTTTTTTATGTTTACTCTCAGAACTGACGTGCTATATCAGCATACTACCAATAAACTAACTTTTATATAACAGACACAACACCCAATTCTCCGACCGTTAGCTCATCACTGTATGGATGGTCAGTTAAGATTTCTCTTTTGGCAATTCTACTGTGGCCCCATGTTTAGAAAGTAGACGGGGATTTCACACGCTAAAAACGCTCCGAGCTTTAGAAGCCTACCGTGTACTAGACAACCAGCTCTAGCGCCGAGGGTTGCGCCCTCCGCCATGTTGGCTGGGAGGGGAGGAGGGAGAGGGTTGAGGCAAGGCGAGGAGAACCTGCAGCAGCCTCGTCTGATAACGTCACCGCTGACAGAG
>CABFWB010000034.1:10773-84829 GCA_902151455.1 Timema bartmani
ATCTCCATTTTAGACTCAATAGTCAATATTTACATTTTTTATTGGTCAAAATGTATAAATGAATAATTAAATATCAATGCGATGACTTGAAGATCTGCAACACCATATAAAATGTTAAAATTTTAACCAGAAATCGAAATTTTAATACGAAGTGTTGACCCTTGTGGAAGACATTAAACTGTTTGAAATGCTCTTAGGTGGACAAAGATGCGCCTCTTTTCTCATTGATTATATATCATTGTATATTATTTTATGCGTGTTCTTATGTGGAATGGTGATGATACAATGTACATTATTCCGTTCAGAAATCTTACGAGTTTATAGAAAGAGAGAGAAAGTCTGTGCGGTCTGCCGTACCATTTATTTTTCTTTGTTCTGCTTCTTTACCATCCATCTAGACAGGCCCACCACGAGAGGGGACTATTTGGTACCATGGTACTGGGTTCGAAACTTCCAAGGGCCCGGGCCCAAGATCCAGATTAGCATATTTTAAAAAGTGCAGTGGATTAAATAAAATAAAACATGTATTATAAGCAATTAAATGCCTATTCATACTCCAGAACAATGCATTTCCAAACCACCGGCTGGATGTTTCTCTGGAGGAACAGATTGCAGAATTGTAATTCTTCTGTTGTTTAGTTCCCTACCGCTTTGCGACTGAGTCCCGAAACAGGTCCTCCCGCGCTTATATACCCTTCGAGGTGAAAGGAATAAAAGAGCGGAAGATCCGCCAGGACTAGCCGAGAAGCGGAAGGGATCGCCCGGGTAAAGCCCAGTTCTTTTAATGACACAAGACAAGAGATAAAACAATTTGTGGCATTTGTCATCAATGGTGTCATTTGTTTGGCAAAGTCTTGTCCTTAATTTCGAAATGCTTGAAGGTTTCAAGGAGTCTTATTATTTTTGTATTTCAATTGAATTTGTCGCGTAAAGAATGTTGGTTAGTCAGTCAAGTTAGCTTTAAATTTTAAGTGTTTTATCATGGGCTTAATACTTTCCTATTAAGATGTAGATTAGTTTGCGTACATGGCTTTTATTTTGTAAAAGGGACCAACTATAATTTAAAAACTTACAAATTAAAGTCGAGCAGTGGTGGCAAATTATGGGGGGAAGGGGGCATGCTGCCATTGAGAAATAATTTGTGTCCCCTCCCCACTTAAAATAAACTTGACTCTATCTATATTTATTTCACTCCCCTTAGATACTATCCAATATATATCTAGCACCACGTTTTAGTAATCATTCGGGTTATACGCTATATCGAATATTAAGATGAAAAAATTGTCTTAAATCAAACTACAAATAGATTCTAGAGGCATCCAATTTTTAAAAATTTTGCTGGGTGTAGACCATTCTAAATAGCTTATAGAAGTATCCGATCATTCAAATTTCCAGTAAAGACAATTCCAAATAACATCTGAGAGCATTCAATTTAACAAAATTTGCTGGAAGAGGCGACCTCTAAATATCTTCTGGATACTTCAATTTTTACTTTCTCTCTATCTTACAGGTATTACTTTCTCTCTATCTTACAGGTAGAGAAAGTATGGTGATCGTCAAAAAAATCGAACTCGAGATTTTGATGAATTTTGACGTTTCATGACTTCCTGAATCCGAAAAAGTGGTTTTTGAATTTCCGTCTGTCTGTCTGTCTGTCTGTCTGTCTGTCTGTACCTCCAACTAGAGCCTAAACTATTTTACCGATTGAGCTGAAACTTGATATCTAGGGTTTTCATAGGGTTGCCCCGAGGGGTTTTTGGAATTGGATATCTACCCCTAAAATTAAGGGTAGTTTACTGAAGGGAAAAAAGAGAAAAAGTCGATTTTCTCAAAATCGGCTCTAACGATTTTGATTAAATTTCATTTATAAACATTAATAAATATTCCAAACAAAATGGCTACCCTCAATATTTCGGCAAAATGGCTTTAAGGGCTCCGGTCTGATGCGTCAATTAACATTTTTTATAATAGCTCCGAAACTATTTGAGATATGAAATTACTTAGCATTACAAATATGTATATATATTTATAATACAGATATTTTATCCGAAACATATTTTTATAAAATCAATAACTTTCAATCTATACGCAATTATATGAATTTTTTTAACTTTTTGGACATTAAAGTTTAAGTATTGCGACCGTAAAAAAAAACTAACCTGAAATGTTGATGGATGTCGACGTCTCATGACCCCCCGAACCCTAAAAAATAGTCTTTGCAATGCCGTCTGTCTGTGTGTCTATAAAAACTTAAAATTAAGGGTAGTTTACTGAAGGGCGAAAAGAGAAAAATTTGGTTTTCTCAAAATCTGCTCAAACGATTTTGATTAAAATTCGTATCTAGGCGTTGATTAAGATTATAAATAAACTGGCTATTTTCATTTTCCTATGAAAATGATTTTTAGGGTACTTTACAGAAGCGTTAATTTCCGTATCTCCACAACTATTTGAGAAACTAAACAACTTATCATTGCAAAATTGTAGGACTATTAGAAATAAAAAACTTTTATTTGACATATATTTTTATAAAAGCAACAGTTTCTGAGATATTTGCAAATATATTAATACAATTTTGTGAGCTTTAGTTGTAAACATATACTACTTAAGTCTTAACGCAATAATTCTCCAATGCCATAGAGTAATTAAATATAAGTATCTAAAAAAGTATGTTATTTTTCCTTAAAGCTCTTAGGAGAAATGTTTGCATAGCAATGATCTATCTCCATTTTAGACTCAATAGTCAATATTTACATTTTTTATTGGTCAAAATGTATAAATGAATAATTAAATATCAATGCGATGACTTGAAGATCTGCAACACCTTATAAAATGTTAAAATTTTAACCAGAAATCGAAATTTTAATACGAAGTGTTGACCCTTGTGGAAGACATTAAACTGTTTGAAATGCTCTTAGGTGGACAAAGATGCGCCTCTTTTCTCATTGATTCTATATCATTGTATATTATTTTATGCGTGTTCTTATGTGGAGTGGTGATGATACAATGTACATTATTCCGTTCAGAAATCTTACGAGTTTATAGAAAGAGAGAGAAAGTCTGTGCGGTGCGCCGTACCATTTATTTTATAATGTGCAAATAGCTTTTAAAGGTATCTAAGATCCAAAAATTGACCGGGAGGAGACCACTTGAAATAACTTAAATAATAGACATATAATTTTACAAAAAATTACCAGACATGGATCTCTCCAAATAGCTAATAACATGTAGCTTCAAAATAAAATTTACAATACCATATCAATAGGCAATATATAAACAATAGTCTATCATTTTAATTTTATAGTTTTTTCTCTAAGAATAACATTTGTAATTTGGAGTTACAAATTTATTAGCTTTTTTTAGAAGCTTTCCATGAAGTCATCTGTATTGGAAAATCTTGCTGCAATAAGTTCGTTATGACTAATTAATATACATTTGCAATTTATGAAGGATTTGAAGTCCGGGTTAAACCTAGTCGGAGAATATAAAAATAGACGAATCTTAAGTTGAACACTTGGCCTATCGACTCCACAGCCCTGGTATTTTTTTTAAACCATTATCAAATACTATAATTGATAGCCAAGTGCATTACAAAGTTATTTTGATCACGTGTCGTATTTCTATCCTTAAGTTAAGTTTCTAAAATATTTAAAATTAAAAACATTTTTCACAAAGTTTGGGTTTAAAAATTATGAATCTGTGAGAAAGGAAAAAAATTTGTCAACCTAGTCGGAGAATATAAAAATAGACGAATCTTAAGTTGAACACTTGGCCTATCGACTCCACAGCCCTGGTATTTTTTTTAACCATTATCAAATACTATAATTGATAGCCAAGTGCATTACAAAGTTATTTTGATCACGTGTCGTATTTTATTCCTTAAGTTAAGTTTCTAAAATATTTAAAATTAAAACCATTTTTCACAAAGTTTGGGTTTAAAAATTATGAATCTGTGAGAAAGGAAAAAATATTTGTCAAATATAATTTGATGGCTAGCTTATAAGAGATTTAACTGAACTAATTGCAGTTTATATAAAATTTTGGGTTTCCATAGCTAAGTTAGTATTAATCTCTTTTTCTATCTCATAATAATTATAATATATTATAAGTTTGAATAAATTACTCTAATTGATAGAAATCGTCTCTAGATCATATTCCTCTGTGTCTTTTGATTATTTATTTAACGTTGTGAAACTATCAATAATGATGGTTGCTATAAACTCATAAAATAAAACATAAAGCACGAGTGTAGGATTGAATATTTGACCTCCAAATTGAGGCTAAAAACCACGGATTTAAGACTGTGTAGAAAAATGCTTTGCCATATATATGTTATCATTTGTTTCTTTAAGTTGATTAATTTTTCGGGTTTGAAGTTCAAGAAACAGAAACATAAACTTCTTAAAATAAATATCAAAATCTTTAGAAGAATATTAATAAAATCCTGACATTGGTTCAATATCATGACTTATTTTTTATTTGTCAAATTCAAAGGTTTTTACTGTTTGTAAGGCTTTGGTTTTGAGATGTTCTATAGAACGGTATTCAAGGAATAAATCCATGTTAAGCGACACAATACAGTTCTTGTAGATCAGATTTATATAATATGTTTATCATATGACTTCCTTCAAAAAACGTTATACAGTTAGAGCAACAACTATATAAGTCTAAATTATTTTTTGAACATTATTACTATGCTACTATCTTATTGAAAGTGGATGAGACCACACCTGTAGTGAACTCCGTATAGTATGTGCCTTATATGCTCCCCCCCCCCCCCTAAAAAAAAAANNCCCCCCCCTAAAAAAAAAAAGAAGACTAAATTTTGATCCCACTGGAGTTAAGATCAAAGGCTCTCGGAAAGGAATAATCTTTGACTAAAGGAGGCTCGATATCTTAAAATATTGTGAAGTATTTCAAAAATTACTTGTACCAAAGTCCAACAAAGATACTAACGACTATATATATTAGTTCAAATAATATATATTTAGATAAATTATATATTACTATAGGCACTGTATAAAAAATATCTACATACATGTAATATGGTATATACAGAGTGTTCCCGGGTTAAATGGCTAAACTTTGGGAGGTGGAGGTGGTGGATCAAAAAACTAACTCAAAAGGTATTTTAGAGATTTGCTCGTTTTCGCTTCCTTTTTGCGCAAACAGCAAACAATTGAATAAAAACACGTTTTTCTGCAGAGGTCCTCGGCAATGGCGTAATATTAACTTTCCTGGAAGATTGATAGGTCGTGCTGGACCTGTGGCTTGGCCTCTGCCTTCACCTGATTTAACGCCATTAGGTTGTTTCGTATGGGGAGATCTCAAGCAAAAAGTGTATGAAGTGCCTGTAAATGACCTTATATCATTACGACAAAGGATAACGCAAGCGTGCGAAGAAACAACAGTCGTGCAATTTTGGCCAGCCACTCGTTTTGTACAATGCTTGTATATAGGCTGGAGGCCGTCAATTTGAAACAAATGCATAAATACAATATTTTATTTAATACCTAACTATTTTGTTTTTATTTAATTTTTTTGCTGTTTGCGCGAAAAGGAAGCGAAAACTAGCAAATCTCCAAAAGATATTTTGGTTTAGTTTTTTGATCCACAACCACTTCCCAAAGTTTGGCCGTTCAACCCAAGAACATTCTGTATATTAGCTACACACATACACACACATGCACACACACACATATACACATACATACATAATACATACATATATAGTACATATATACATATATACATATATACATATATACATATATACATATATACATATATACATATATACATATATACATATAATACATACATACACACATACCTACACACATACATACAAACATCCACATACACGCATCCACATATATACACACATACACGCATCCACATATATACACACATACACATACATACACACATACATACACATACATACACACATACATACACATACATACATACACATACATACACACATACGAGTATATACTTATATCCACACTATTATTTATAAGAAGGGCCTTAAATGACAAATTAAAAAAGGTACTAGATCTAAATGTAAGTATTCATACTTACCTCAAGCTATCCTCCCATCTGCTTCTATGTATCCCAAATTATCTCTTACCATTAGGTTTGTCCATCAATACCCTAACACACGCTTCTAGATTCTTCCATTCATGCTGCATGTCCTGCCGACCGTAATCTTCTTGATTTGATTATCCTAACAATGTATTGTGATGAGTACAAGGTGTATAACTAATCATGACGGAACCTCCTTTACACCTAAATATCGTCACCCCCTATTGGACCTATTAATTTCCTAATTTCTAATTTCATATCGTTCTCTAAATTATCATCCTCAATTTGTGCTTTCTTTGTGATCAGCCTTCACTTTTAAACTAATTTCCTTCTTAATTCTAGTAAATTTGCTGCACTTCCTTCAACAGTTTACTATTACCTAACAAAGCTTAATCATCTGCGTATCCTATTAGCAAACATATTTTTATCTGTCAGGGATTCGAACTATTCAAGTATCCCAGAGTTATTGGGCAACACAATAGCACATGACACAGAATTTTATAGCATAACTTAAGAAATTATGTTAATTTATTTTAATATGTGAACCAGTGTAAATACGAAAGTACTTAATCTTAAACTAGAATTAGTCAACAGGTGTGATAAAATATCACGAAGCTCCCAATATATCATTCTAAATAGAGATTGTAAACATAATATTTAATTATTTACACTTTATCTACGAAGAGGTCGAAGGCACATTCCTTACAGAGATACTAGTTCTATATTTTGACACTTGGCCATTAGTCAATGGTGGTTTATTTATGTTTTCCTGCCAACGCTTTTCAGTGAAACTGTTTCTGGTTCGTATTGTGTTTTAGTTATCTACTCAATATCTCTCTTCGTCTAAAGCATAGTTTTTGTCTTTATTCATTCTTTGTTTTTGTCTAAGTGAGTAAACGTAAATTGAAGAGTCAGTGGCTCTTTTGGAAGCTGTAATTTTTTTTGGGTGAAAATATCTAATGTTAGAAGCTAATATTATTAGTTAAATGATTCCTCGTAACTAGTTATACATTTTATTGTACTTGGTAAGAATCGTTACCCGCCTCGGTGGCGTAGTTGGCTAACGCGCTAGTCGTGTTGAGCTCTACCGCCGAGGACGGCGAGATCGAGGTTCGAATCTCGGTCGGGTGAACTGGGGGTGGTTTTTACTAAATGGTTTTCCACTCTCCCTCCACGCAACTGCGGGTTCACTTCCTCTAAATTCAACCTTCCCAATTCCCAATCCATTAGCGTAATTAGTACTTAAGCGTATAACCCAAACGGGTAGTAAGACGCGGTGCTAAATAATAATAATAATATTAATAGTAAGATAGTTTGAGCACCAAAGGGTATTTCTCACCCCATAATCTCATAATCAATTTAATATTAATTTTAGACCACTTCGGTGGCCACGTGGTCTACCGCGCTAATCCAATATTGGAATAGATTGCCAAATACGGGGATATCGTGTGTATCTCCTAGTCGGGTGCACTAAGAGTTTTCCTAGGTGTTTTCCACTCTCCTTCCGCGCAAATGCGGGTGCGCTTCCTCTAATTTAAGCCTTCCTAATCCTTAACCTACTAGTGTAATTAGTACATAGTATAACCTGAACAGGTAATAAGTCACGGTGCTAAAAAAATATATTAATTTTAGTTTTCTATGGTTATTTTAAAAATTTTGTTGTGCTACTATTTGTTAGGGATATACATAATGGGATAGAAATGAGAAACTTTTTAATTTATAGTTTTTGTACCCGCATCTACGTATAGGGGATCAATTAGTAAAAAACACACACTTAGTTCACCTGAGCGGGATTCTAACCCTGATATCACCATTACTATCAGTCCAATTTTTTTGCGAGAGTGACGCCTTATACCATACGATAACTGATGTGGGTGTTCTACATGATCATATTTATCTTCAGTTAAGTCAATTTATTTATATGCACACAAAAAAGGGCGGAATTTTCAAGAATTTAAAGATAATTTTTAAAATCTGCATTTCATTATACGTATAATTAAGCATTTTTCAGAGGATATCAGTAAATAATATTCTATATACATGTTTTATTTGGTACATTAGTTTTCTAATTGATTGTAAAAAAGAAATGCGATAAAAGGTTTTAAAAATAAATCAAATTAACTGGTGAATATGTTGTGTGCTTCTTATTTCTAAACATAAATCCTGAGAAACTAGGTGTTTACTGAACATTTAAACCTACAATTTTCAAAACTATATCCAACTCTCCATGTGTTAGAGACTTGACTTGACTTGTGGTTTTAAAACTCGTCTGCAAACTCTATAAGCTCCGTTCCTGGGTAACGAGAATAGTTTTTCCTAAATGATTTCTCACTCTCACTATTTACGCAAATGTGGGGTACGCGTCCTATAAATTCAACCTCCTTTATACATAAAACATTATCTTAGTTAATACATAACATGGATTAAACCCGAACGGGTAAATGAGCCATGGTGACTAAAATACGTAATTATTTTTCAAGTTCCACCATGTTTAGTAAGCACCCTTAACAAATCCAAGACACTCCTCACTATAAAGCGTCTAAATGTTTATCAGACTTTGAAGCTTTTTATTTGCACAGTTTGCCGTAATATGAGCTAGTGTTGTGATAGTTACATATCGTTATGATCGTGTTAAGTATAATAACAGCTGTTTATGGTTGTTTTAGACAATAAATATTATAAATCCCTCGGGTACCTCAGGTAAATATATCTTATTATTTTTATTTAAAATATACTAATACATGTGATGAATAATTGAAATAAGTAACGTATATAGCATAAGTGTGAATTTGATTTTAAAAACCCGTTTTTGTTTGAATTGAGAGTTTTCTTTTACTAGGGCTATAGGTCTTATTGTGTTTTAAGAGTTTACTCAATCATTTAGATGTTTTATAATGCTGGTTTTATATAATTTGGATTCAGTTGAAGGACAAGTTTAAAAATACATTTTCTTCTGCACTTTTAAATTTTATTATATCTTAAATTGGTCTCAATTTTCAAACAAATAAGTCAAAATGACATCCAATAGAATTCAAATATTAATTCCCTCACGTATCTTAAGCTGGCTGATAAGAGTGTAGCCCAAATCCTTCAAATTTATATTTATTTTATTTATAATAATTTTACAATTTAAATATTACATAATGTGTATAAAGTACACTCCACCCCTACCTACCACCCCCCCACCCCGCACACACAGTGTACAGAGATATATTTGATAAATAGGATATATTTATTGTATAATCAAACAAATTTAAATGCTTTAAAAATCATGGACAATCAATTATTATAATTGGTATGTTATGTATTTTATTAATAGTATCCTTACTTGGTCATCTTAATTATTTTCTATAACCCACTTTGGTCACCGCACGGTCTAAGGCGCTCCTCTTGCATTAGACTAGATTGCCTGGTGACGAGGAGATCACAGTTCTAATCTCGGTCAGGTGTACTGAGGATAGTTTTACCAAAATTATTTTTCCATTCTCTATCCACGCAAATGCGGTTACACGTCCTCCAAATATATCTCACGCTAACAGTTTAAGGAATTAGGTAATTATTACATACACATATAATCAAAGCCTGTAGACGAGGTGCTAAAAATAAATAAATATATATTTTATCTACTCTCCATGCTACCTAAAACCATAAAATGAAAACGTAGTAGCTCCAAACATATCTATAATATTTGAATTACGTACGTGCTGATATGCACAGATACTAGCGCTGTTTGGTTTTAGTATCAGATTAGTGGAACTAAAAATTAGCTAGACCCGTATATCTTAGACCTTGCACTAAACTAATTATTTATTTGGGTTGAATGTAAATATATACTAAATCTATTAATATACTGAAATGAGTAACTATCATACCAAAAAGTCAAAAACTAAACACACATTTAGTACTTCCCTCTCAGACATCTTTTCAGACGCTTTTTTTTACCGGAAGTTGCTCAATAAAGAGGAAAGTAAATGTTCTGCTGAATTTACTTCAGCATAATATGTTTTTTATTTTTTTTTTCTAACTTAAATCACTTCACAATAACAATTTTTAGTTTGGTCACGGTCCATTTCTCAGTGCCTTGTTGTGTTGTCAAAACTTTGATTTTTTCTATAAAATACCCTCCACAGTGTTGAGGATTTCAATTTGATCGCGACTTTTAATTCTTTTTTATCTGAGTGGTTTTTTCCCCTTCTTGCACTCGATGAAAACCGTAGCTCATCGATAAATACACCTTTGTACAGTCTTTTGGGTTGGTTGGTGCGAACGTTTCGTGAGAAGGCTAAAAGAGAAAATAATACTATATCTAAAAAAATATAGTGTTGAATTACTGATGCTTATTCTTAGGTAACGGATACAAAAAATATACAAAATTTGATAAACCAAGTCATTTATTATTTCATTAACCGGCCCCATGGTGTAGTGATCAGTACACCTGGCTACAAGCTTAGAGTTCCCGGGCTCGATTCACGGCTAGTATTATTATTATTATTAGCACCGCGTCTTACTACCTGTTCGGTTTATACGCACTTACACTAATGTGTAATGGTAGGGTGATTTGTGAGATGAAATGGAGGACCTACTGTTTAACGTGGGATCCGAACCACGGTGGAGGCCTGGAATTCCACACATTCACAAGTTGTGATTAATACACGTCTTGTCAGAGGTGAAGGAAGGGTTTGGCAATTAGATAAATTCGTGCCGGGGCCGAGGATTGAACCCCGGTCCCTCAGCACAGAAGTCTGACACCTTACCCCTAGATCACAAATTCACCTCCCGGCTAGTACCTTGGGTATTTTTCCCAAAAGGGGAATCACCTCAACGATCACTAGGGTCTGGTTAGTTAGTCTTAAGTAAAGTCTAAGAGTTTCTACTGGTTCCACACCCTCATACTATCACTATTTATCACCATCATTTCATCTGATCTGATCTCATCGGGACAGGGAAAGAGCCTCCACGGAAAGAATGTATGATTAGTATATTCGGGTGTCCCCTGGGCAATGGTACGTTATTACTGGCTAATCTTTCCACTACTGGGCTACGAATGATGTAGTTCAGACAAATATATATATATAATATATATATTATTTAACTTACGAAAACAGGAAGTTATATTAATACTATTTTTGTGCCCGTCTCTTACTGATCCGTCGGTTTGTACGTGTATTCACTTTAATTTGTTAGGGATGAGGCTGGTTGATTTAGAGAAAGTGTATAAATATAAATCCAACTTCAGTACACCTTACTGAAGCTAGAACCCCAATTTATCCGTCATCAGCAGTCCAGTCTATTGTGAGAATGACGCCTCAAGCCATTTGATTACCAAAATAGGTTAGTTAGAAAGCTACAATCTTAATTAACGTGATATGTATTTCCAGATCTGTTAGGGCTTTTTTTTTTAGTTTCCTAAACAGATCTAGTTTTTAAACATGATTTTTTAAAAATATTCAGATATTTAAATATTTTAACAATAGAAGATTAGATGGTTATGAGAGAAGTGATAACTCCTAAAATTTATTAAATTTTGTTGTGATGTGTATATCACTTCTCGTGTATATCACTTCTCGCAATTCGTTTAATGTCCCCGATTCATTGTTGAAACTTTTAGTAAAGGGCATTAATTCAAATCGTGCCATTAGAATTCACTTCAAATCCCTGTCAGGTACATCGAATGCAGTTTCACTTATTTTAAACTAGCAATCCCGCACGGCGTTGCCCGTGACCCACTGTGGTATAAGAATTATATAAGCTTCCCCCCTTCCACCATTCCCCCTCCACGCTGCCCGTGACCCACTGTAGTATAAGATTTATATAAGGCCCCCACCCACATGGTGCCCGAATTCAAATGGAAACGTTATCTCTGAAACGTAATTCTAAGCCAGATTAAAAATAGTTTCTTAAAAAATTTGTTAAAAATAGCCTAATTAGAAAGGTTAGATAAAAATTTAAAAATCCGGCTTCGAGGTGCATTCGGACCCCCTTCAGTCCACCTATGTTAAAAATTTCAGAGCACTGCGTGCCGTAGATTTGGCTGGGCATCGCATACACACATAAAAACATAGACAAACAATTCATTTTATTATCATAGATTATACCATGTTTATCCAAAATTATCTTCGTGAAGAAGCTAGTTACACTCATATAATCTTTAATCTCTTCACTTTGTATTTTAGATTAATTTAAGTCTCAGATTTAACACCTCCATGGTCTAGTCTACAGCTTGAGGTACTAGGTTCAATCCCAGGCCCTTTTAGAATTTCTGTGAAGCAGTGTGTTTGGAACTGGGTAAACTCAACCTCGAGAGGATAAATGAGAATCTGCTTGAATGAAAAGGTATTGGCTCCTGTCTAATAAACTGAGATAACCGGCTAAAGGGTTTTCGCTGTGGGGACTACTTGACACCCTACATCCACAAAAGTTGACACCATTTTCACCAACAGATGTCTGCTCGGTGTGTATGGCTTGATTGAGGGATGACGGTATGTGGAAAGTGCTCACCTCGGAATTTTTCTTGAGCATTAAAAATACGCAGCAAATCTTCCTTCGGGGGCAGGGGGAGAGGGGGGAAGTAAAGCAGTCGGCCCCGTGTCGATTGTAGCATGTAAAAGAACCCTGTAATTTATGTTAAAATAACTTTCCCGGCAAAATTAGTAAGTCCTTCCGTTATCGCTAATAGAAATTCTCGTGTGCTTATATAATCAGTCGTTCAGAAAATGCATGTTAAATACCTCAAATAAATAAATAATCTAATTGCTCAATCGGGGGGAAGGAAATTCTTAAAACTGAAAAAAAAAATACGCCTAAAAATATGTTTTTAAGAGTTCAAATAGCGTTCGTGAAAAGCTAAAATAAATTAACTTACATAGAAAAAACACACGTCCAAGTTTTGTTTGAGGGTAACTGACAAATTAAGGTTATTATTCCAGCCGGTCGAATTGAGGCTGGTTTTTCCAAAATGGTTCTTAGATCTAGCTCCACACTTTTAGTGCCAGTATATTTTCCTCAAAATTCTGTTTATCCACTCCTTGCAGCATTAGTGTAAAAATTATTGTGGCCTTGACTGATAGTAGAATATGCAGACAAAATTATTTCAGTTTGTTTTATGTTTTTATGGAAGCCATATGTACAGGTTACACAAACATTTGTTTTAAAATAAGAATTGTTTGGGACCTTTCTTAATATTCTCACTGCAATAAAAAAAATCACATTTATTACAGTTTTACGGGTTTATTTTAGTAAAACTTCAATTAATACGTTAAAGCTGTTTTTATCAAAACCATATGTTTAAGGAAGATAACAAACTAAATTAGTTTTAGAATAAAAGTTATTCAAGAGATAACAAATTGCTCGCAAAGAAAAAAATATGAATAATGCAAAATGTGGTTGAACATCCTTAAGTGTTACAATATTTTTCTAACAAAAATTGTGCTATTAAGATAGATTCTCTAAGAGAATAAGATTTGAATCTCGGTCGGGTGTACTGAGGGTAGTTTTTCCACAATGGTTCTCCACTCTCCCTCCACGCAAATTCAGGTACACTCACTCTAAATATAGCCTTCTCAATCCCTAAAACCATTATCATAGTAAGTACATACGCGTATAACCATAACGAGTAGCAAGACGTGGTGCTAAAAATTAAATAAAAATAAAGATAAAAACCATGAAAGACATATGTTGTTATACATACCGGTTTTTTTAAACCTACCACTAAAGCTTATAACACTTAAACTTAACTACACAGTGAATCATATTAGTTTACATCAACCTCTCTAATTTCTTAATTCATTTAGTTTAAAATAAAATAAATCGACATTCAAACGAAACCATATTTTCAAGGTAACAAATAAGCTATGTGTAAATAACCTAAATTTTATCCTTAATTTTCACAGGGTATTATTTTATACTAGTCTACTAAATTTCAAGAGAA
Organism: Timema bartmani; assembly: GCA_902151455.1. NCBI lineage: Eukaryota > Metazoa > Arthropoda > Insecta > Phasmatodea > Timematidae > Timema > Timema bartmani. The sequence goes on from CABFWB010000034.1 coordinate 24,788, forward strand.
TATCTGCTCATTCAAAACACATTTAGGGTAGGCCTAGGTTTTCATAAGGGAGGACCTTCTAGAAGAAGAAAAAATTGTTGGTCATGATAAATGTTGGTTTAATTTTACTATATTATTAGTTAGTTTACCCACTACCTTGGTTGAATGGTCTAAGGCATCATCCTCACAATAGACTGGACTTCCGGTAATGTGGAGTCCGGGGTTCAAAGCCAGATCAGATGTACTGAGGGTGGTATTTTCCTAAATGGCTTTCCTCTCTATCTCAAGATAAATTCAAGTACATTTCCTATAAATTCAACCCTCCTCATCACTTACATATTAGCGTGATTAATAAAGATAAGTATAACCCGGACGGGTAGTAAGATTCTGTGGTTAAAGTCAAAAAGTATAATTTTATAGGTATTGCTATTTATTTATTTAGCACCGCATCTTATTATCCGTTCAGGTTGTACACTTAAGTACTAATTACGCTAATGGTTTAGGAATTGGGAAGGTTGGATTTATAGGAAGTGAACCCGCACTTGCGTGGTAGTAGAGTGGGAAAATATTAAGGAAAAACCACCCCCAGTTCACCCAACCGAGATTCGAACCTCGATCTCCCCGTCCTCGGCAGTCTAGATCAACACGAATCTAGTGCGTTAGCTAACTATGCCACCAAGCCGGGTTATATTGATATTATCTAATAAAATTGTCAGTTTATGACCACATGACGTGAAGTATGAATATATAATTATTATTTCAGTAACTTTTTAACTTTAAAAAAAGGCATAATTTCTGAATCTGAACGATAGCAGATCAGATTTAAGTTTATCTCCAAACCTCAATCTTAATTTTCATTTGCATCATAATCAATTAGAAGTTGGTTGTTGTTAATCAAATCTTTGGTAAAACCAACCAGCTAATATCCTCCTATCAGCTGTTTGATTCTCTGAGAATAATGTTGGTGGGAAATATAGCCTTTAAATTTTAATAAATAAATAAATAAATATTTGCAACTATTCTTTGGACATCCAATCATTATTTTAGCGATTGATAAAAGTAAGTGTGGGTTTGTATGTATTTATTTTGAGTGTGACCTTTTTTATAGTTATAAGTATAGTAAATAATGGTGTCTCCAGATGAAATTTTAAACTATACAATTATGTTGTAGAGAATGACTGAGATCCAAAGCAGCTATAGTAAATAAATTAAATTTTCTTTAATCTTAGATAAATATATTTTTCGATAAGGTTCAGCCTGAGTATATTTTATTGCATACGTTTTTCATCCATGGTAAGGTTCTAAAATCCATTTAAACACTTATATAGTAATTTTTAACCTAGTTAAATTGTTTAAATTGTACTTTTGCTGCTGGATATAAAAAAGGTTCAAGAAAATAAAACTACTAAAGAAATACCCACAAAGCCATCTTTATGTTAACACTGAGGTAATGTCACAATCAAAATTAGGAGGTCATACGGGTATTACGTAACGCCAATTTAGGCCTTTTTTGACCCCCTGTATCACGACCCGTAACGCTTTGGCAACCTCTCCTCTCTTAAGTTACGTAACGCTTCAAGTTTCAACTATAAAAAAAATGCACCTTTTCTTCATGTAATTTTTAAATGGGCTGGGTTTTTTTAGTAGACTAGTTATTTTCAAGTCGGATCTTATAACTTTAAAATAAATAGGATTTTGAATCAAGGATCCAATTTCTAGTCAAACAGTTTTATTTGTATTTACAAAAAACATGATTTTAAAAGTATGAAAAAGCTTAAGTTTATACAATCATGACTAGATCATTTTATAAACCTCTTCGTTACGTTACGCTAGCCTAACCCCCCCTCCCCCTCAAGTGCGTTACCTAATACATGTATGGCCCCTAACATATACATACATTACTTTATAAAGTGTTACCGTGATGCTTTTACTTGATTTTTCTAGTCAGATCTATAGTCGGGTGATCTGATTTTTGATCCTTGATTAACTTTTTTGCAACCCAAACTTTTCTTGATCATATTATCAAGATGATTGAAATGATCAATATGATATTTGAGCAACTGGCTCTTGTAGAAATCATAGAAATAAGCAGTGATTCACTACATAAATATTAGCACGAATAGAACTTTCCTTGTTCTAAACGAAAAATCTCCTTCCACAATCAATATCAAATCCCCCCCCTCCCTTACTCCCACTTTTTAATCTCTAATTTCAGTCTTGGCATTGTGTATCAACAGAATAGCAGTTACTACAACCGCCGCTTATTGTTTGTATCCACTTCTCCCAACCACCAAGCCTGCTCGCTCACTTCTACAGCCAATGGCAAATATCCCTCAACTGTTTGTTAATGCTATTTCTATCAGCAGCATTGTTACTCCCTCCACCCAGCGTCTCAATCCAAAACACCAACACCCCCGCCGCCCCAAAGCACTTTCTTCTTCTTTTTTTTTCCCCCCTCCCACTACCCCCGTACGACTCAACCCCTCCCTCCTACAACCCCCGCGGTATTGTTTTGATCCTCCCAACCCTCGTGGCTTCTAGCCACCCAATCATTAATCATATGGCAGAGCTGTATCAATGAACTGATGGGGGGATGGATGGATGGATAGATAGATGGATGGTTGGAGTGATATGTAGTGGTTCCTTCGCTGTTAACGTGTATTTTGGATCTATTATTTTGCCGATGGGGAATATTTAAGAAGGCTATTCAATAATAAGATATATTTGAAGTTAAATAAAAGGTTGTTGGTGTTCAAACTTTGCAACCTACCCCTGATTTATAAAATCAAAGCCACAAAGAAGAAAATACATCTCTTACTGGCTAGGGATTATGGTTGACTAGCCCAAAATATTACGATTTAGGAGGCTAACAGTACAGTGTGATTTTCTTCTCTTCCCTCCAGGTGAATGTTTGTGCATTTAAAATTCACCTTCATAATGTTTTATTGAGCTAACATTTTAAGTCACTAATATTCAGTATTTGACCAGGGCTGTATCACACACTAATTACTATTAATACTAGTAATAATAGCATTTATTTTCCTACTGAAGTAAAATACATTATTTATTTTTAATCTTGTCTATACACTCAAAAGTTGAAATAATTGATTTTAGGTTGCAGTCTATTTAAAATCCAAACGCTTTATCAGCCTCAATAATATGATAATAGTAATAACTATCATTATTAATAATACCGGCCCTGGTGGCTGAATGGTCTAAGGCGTGATATTCTTAGTGTGCAAGGTTGCCAATGACGTGTTGTTCTGTGATTAAATCGCATGGAATGAATGTGGTTTTCTAAATTCTAGCGATCACCGTAGTTTTTAATTCTCTCTCCACGCATTCCTTTAAAGTTACCCAAATCAGCCCAACCCCTTTTATGAATTTATTTTTTGATTAATAAATCTATCAAAAAACTGTTTATAACATTTTTATAACTTGGAAATATATTTACCAACAAACCAACACATTGGTCACACATTGGTTTTAACTTTTTGCAGTGCCTAAAGAACCAATAAATATGTTTTATACTACTATTGAATTATCTCTAAAACGATATGACAATTATATATTTAACGTGTTTAGTTCTGATTTATTATAAGTGCTTATAGCTATATAATTCAATGTAACCAAATATTATAGTTTCTTGAAATATTATATTGTATTTTTATATACATTATTTTTTTAATTGTTAAATTGTTCAAGTTTCACAACTAAGCTAAGGAGTGGTGAGCAGGGTTTAGGTTTTAAAATAAATTACATCACTAAGTAGTCCGATTCAGAAGCGTTGCTTTTTTTTATTCAGTTTTAATTTTCTACAGAGACGTCACTAGAAGATGACTATAATACTTTTGTTTTCTCCGAAGGTTAGCCAACGCACATACTGAATCATTAAGGTAACAGAGAGACCAACGAAACAACAATAAAAACAATAAAAATAACTTTACACACTCACAATACGTTACATACATGCTCGAGGTCATAATATTATATTTACATTTTTCATCAATTCTACCGAAATATAAACAGCCATGTATAGTCATGAGTTTTTGTTTAAATTACAGAATACATCACATAGACCAGTATTGTTTTTTTCGAGTTAACAATACTTGGTTTAAATTTATATAATTTCAAGCTATTAGTTTGGAATTTTTTTACTATTTATGTTCTTGCCTTTTATGAAATATTCCATGGTATGTTTTAGACCAAGGACAAAGTAATTAAACAAGTCACATCATATTCACCAATAAATAAACACCTATGTTGAATTATATTTTTATGTACTGTAGGTAGGTTCTTTTTTATATCTTGAATATAAAATTACTAATCTGTTAAACAAGTTTCAAATAAATTAGGTATACCAAAATTAGAAACAATTGCTGTATTTTTAACATCTCGATCGATTTGTTTAATGTCTTTTTTATTATTACTAAGCCATTATTAATTTGAGATTTGACTCAATTTATTATTCAAATTAAAACTGTTGATATTTTAAAACACTTTTTTCTAATACATTTAACTTCACAGTTTGAGATTTTTACTCAATTTCTTTTATAATACAATCAATAAAATACATATATCAAGTGATAAAATAATTCGGCGAGTATCATCCATACAAAAACTAAAATATCTTCTGAAACCATGAAGACGAATTTATTAGGGCTGTTATCCAATGTCCATATCTAGACTAAGATACGTTAAGAAAAGGGATTGAAATAAATTAACTTATACAATTTTATGGCCTGTTTCAATAGGCACTATTAATTATTTATATCCGTAAAAATGAGTTATTATAAATCATTTGAAACTACCAAAATCTAAATAAATGTTGCAATCAACTTATCCACTTATTAATAAATTTAATTTACTGTTGAAATAATGAATATTTAAATACATTTAGTGAAGTTAATGTAAGGATATCAGAAAATTGGTCATTTAGGCTGTGTAGTCCTTTTTAAAGATTTCAATTAAAATCGAGAATAAACAAGGAATAAGTAATTTGTTTTAAATTGAATTAATTTTAGGTACTTGAACTACCACTCATATTTGAAACTTTTAATTTATTTTCAAACACCAACAAAAACCATATGCGATTTTAAATGTATCTTGATGTAAAATTTGTAATCTTTAAATAAGAAAAAATCGACCAGTTATCAGGTTCTATGATTATATGCATAATGTCTTAGAAGGTACGAAATGAAATTTCTTGCTTCTTTTAAATATTATTTTCACATATGACTTTCTTGGAAACTATTTTATCTGAACATCTTTTACCGCTACATGCTTGTTTGTTCAAGTCGATTTTCTTAATTCTGACAAAACTAAATTAAAATGTACACGATCTCTAATTTGTTTTCAAGTTGAACTGTCAGAATAGTCAATTGTTATTTAAATTTTCATTGGCACACCCCACCGCAGAAATGTCATTCAAAATATGAATGTTATTTTATTAGACACTCGAAAATACAACAGCAGTGTTAACATTGCTTTCATACCTCGTAAACCTTTCTTCTTTTCATGGCATTTCATGGCAACGTAATACAGAACACAGTGGCTATCTCATTATTAAACGTGTGTTAATTATATTATAAGATTGACAGTAAACAGTTTGATTAATCTTTTGATTTATTTAAAATGTAAAATAATCTGTTGGACTTTACTTCCATTCCCTATAGTGTCTATAAATAAAAAGAAAAATCCTGGCAGTTCTTTGCAGAATTTTGGTATATTATTCAATTAAAGGTTTTTTATAATCAAAAATCACTTAGTCAAATTCTTTATTTTAAATTGTAGTTTTGAACTATCGAAAATATTTCTTTAATGTATTCCTTTTAAAAACTGAATTTTTAAAATTAAAAATAAAGAAACACAAACACTATAAAATAATATAAGAAAATTCTAATTTGATGTTGTCTGGGTTAATTTGATATACAATTTATAACTATGATTTATTCCTCGAATTCATAGAATAAGCCATACGGTACAAAAGCTATCACTCTACTTGGACATCTACATTGTTCGCACAGTTTTCTAATCACCGGTTACATTGTTTTCCTACGTTGCCACGATTGATAGCACATACTTTCAGAGCATTCACAATCGTTCACACTGTTGCCAGATTTATCACGATGTTTTGCCACACGAAACAGTTCTTTACTATCTATTAAATTAGTACATCTGACGGAACCAACTCTCTGATTTGGATCAATCTCAAAGTAGTTGAAGTACTGTCCTTCGGTGTTACCACGATCGACCCCACCAACTTACATAGTTGCCATTATCTCTCGCGCTGTAGCCAGGCAAGTTTGTCTCACGTTACGTTGCCAATTCAAACAGCTCTGACTGGTCCTTCCGCATATCCACGATTGACTTCACCAAACATAAGCTGTATCCAAATTGACCCCACGCCATGTTACCGGTTCAAAGAGTTTTGTCCTGGTTTTATGCGTTGCCACGATCGACTCCACCAACTTACATAGTTGCCGTCATCTCTCGCGCTGTAGCCAAGTTTGTCTCGCACGACGTTGTCAGTTCAAACAGCTCTGTCCAGTTCTTCTGCGTTGCCACGATTGACGCCACCAAACAGAAACTTCTCACGCTGTTGCCATGTTACTCCATAGTAATCAAGCCGCCGTTACACCACGTTGCCACATGTATCGAGTGTCTACTGCTGGTGCGGTGGCCACTCATACTAACTGTACGGACTCCCGCAGGCGTAAAGGCCGCGCTGCATGGGCCCCACGCCCATCCCCATTGCCTGGTGGAACGCGTACCCTTCATCCTGGAGCGAGGCCAGGTGGAAATCTGCAACGAAACCGACATCGAGATCAAAGAAGAAGAACTTCTCTGTCTGTACAAGATTAGTGGCTAAAACATACAGGTTTAATCCATTCATAATTTACATGACTACTATCCATAAATGCAATTTTAAAATGTAACAATCTTCAATTATTATTTTATGCACATTCACATGACCCAATAAATGGTTAAAGTTATTGGAAAGTAAGTATTTTTAAAACAAGATGGCAGTGTTCTAATTTTTTTTTTGTGGCATTCTAAAACAATGTAAAACAATTTCACGACACATTAACATTTCTTAGCCGTTGTTTCCAAATAAAATAACTTTTAACTAGTTGAACATAGCCTAATTTCTCGTTATATTTGACATTTGTTATTAATTTTTTAAATCATTTATAAAAGATATTAATGAATTAAAATACAGTATAAAAACCAATGTCATCTTACACCTAGTTTTACGTCTTGGCATACCAGTACTACACAGAAAATCGTTTCAAAAACAGTGTCCTGATAAAACTGTGTTAATTCTAGTAAGGTATAACTTATCGAAACCTTAATAATTTCAAGCTTTTAACTCTCTGAAACTCTCATACTGTTCCAAATAATTATGTTATAATTGTGAAAACAGAGTTTAGCGCTATTAAACTTAACTTTACTTGTTTATAAAAATATTATGGTTGAATTTTTGTGCAATTTTTTCTGGTATACTTGTTTTAAGATATGTGTGAACAAAACATAAATAATTTTTAAAAATTGATTTATTAGGTCCATGTGTTTAGCTTTGTTACAAATTGAAACAAAACCATGACTTTTTTTATATTGAAAGTGTGCTGGTTTAATTAGAAAAAAATTAATTTATTATTATTATTTACATATTAAAGTTAACATTAATATAGGTACAAATTGAAATGGAAGATATTAAGAGGTTACACATCACAATTAGTCAAATCAGAAAAAACAAAACAAAAATTGTGAGAAAAAAAAGCCCGGTGCACTCAGTGGGTATTATAACTCTTACCTTAAGAGTAACAACTAAAACTGAGCTAAGTATAAAGCACTCAATTCATTATTAATATTATTTAGCTTATTATAAAAGACTGATTAAATTTTCATAGCATATACGTGTTTTAAAATTATCATGACTACAATTGCATTGATAATAAGGGTCTTATAAAATAGTAATCGTAGTTGTACAAAAAATTAGTACTGTGCACTTATATTAAAACCTAAACAGTTAAAATTCATTTCAAAGATAGTTTACCTAAAATGATTATATACACTGTACACACATGTCGAGCATTACAGACAATACAACAGGTACTATTTGTCTTATAATCTCCTAATATCTTAGTAATAATGTGATTAGTTTGATTGAAATATGGCTTTGATTGTTTTTCATAGTAAGTAGCACATTACACAATGAATATTTAAAGTAGCTTTTCACTCATACAAAGGTCTCCAAAATAGTAAAATTAAGAATGTTCTTAATAATAATGTAGACCTCTGATTTCGTTACATCTTCTAAGATTTTTGATATAGGTTTTATGCCTTTCTTCCGCAAACGGTATTGTTTGTTCTTCTCAGACTCTATCTTTCAGGAGGCCGATATAGTAATACATTTGCGAAATGAGAAAAAAGCCAGTGGTTAATGGTTGCTCACCATATGAGTAGGAAAAAAGGGTGCTGCAATGTATCATGCGGCTCATTGAGCATTTTTTAACCCAGTTAATTTTATTTAATATTTCCTAATACATATTGATAGCATGATTTTGTTTGATTATTTAGAAAAGGCAGCTCAGTGAAATAGTTTTAGCACAACCATCTGCAAACCATGACAGACACACAGATTTGACTAACTTCTTATTTGTAGATGACCAGAAAGGTTCAGTTAGAACTTAGGACTTTGAATAAACTCAGTCATTTACTTTAATTGAATTGTGTTACTTGTAATAGTGAGTATAATTTTAGATTCTATGCCTTTTGTTGACTTACCACAGACGAAAATAGGTACCTTCTTCTTAACATTTAGTATTTTTTCAAGGATGAAATCAAGGAATAATATCTACATCTCAAAGAAGTTTGTATCACTATGTCCGAATTTACAAGTCATGGTCAACTTCTTAGCTATTAACTTATATATACTTAGCGAATTTCAATTAATTATTTTGCTAACCACTTTTTATGTATTGTAAAATTCAAACACTCTGACGATTAATTGCTCTATACAAATCTGGTTGCCTATACTAACAATTTATATTATTTTAAAAACTGCCAAGGGTGATTTATTAAATTTAAGTAGGGTAACTATACAAATACAATCTCCTTGATGCTCCATTTTATGTAGTTTGATCGATGTGTGTAGCTTATTGTACTTACACATTCATATCCAATATCCAATTATTACTTGTAATCTTAGATTTTCGTGAGTTTTGGATGAGTTAATTTGCGTAACAAAATATATTATTTAATTAGCTACATTATTCCATGCAATTTGATATTCTAACTACTAAATTCTTTCTAACCCTTCATTTTCACCAAGCCATTATTGTCACGTGTGTAATCAAAAATTACATGAGTATGCTATCTGAGCATACTGAGTATTCGCTGTTTATTAAAACTGAACATGTTAGATAGTTTCCCATTTTTAGTTTATTATTTATCTAACCAAATATCGAGTAGAATGGACTGAGTAATAATTTTAATGTATGCTTGTTGGTGCTATTCAGAGTGAGGTTGAAATGAGAAGCGGTAACATTTCACATTAGCTACAATATCAATAGTTTTTGACGAGCCTTTAAAACTCCACTCCTATTCTCTACTTGAAATACATACGAGCCTATAAATTGCTAAATGTGTGATCATCTTAGTTGCACGATAAGATTGAAATATAATACTGTTGGGTAGTTTTTAATTGATCTAAAAATCAAAGTAATAAACAAAGTATATGTCAAAAGAAACAAGGGCTGTTGCCTAAATCAAACGTCACTTATAAATTAATATTCTCACTGTATATATATATAAGCCCCAATTATACTATTCCTTCCCATCTGAAAAGTTTTTAAAACGAAACTGCTTTTGTTTAATCATTTGATAAATATTATGTAATCATTTCTGAGAGGAAAATTATTTGTATATAAATAGTAAATTCATCATAATCTTTAAAAAGATAAACATGTTATTTACTGGTATAATTAATTTATAGAAGAAGAATGTTTTAATTGTAAAATAACATTTGAAAATATATTACAAACAATTTGTATTTATTACATCAAATTCTGTACATGGAATGAGCAACACACTTATTTATAACTACATAAAAGGTTTCTAGTATATATTGTGAGGTTCATTTTCTCACAATATCTTGATAAGTTTTCGTAATATAACCAAACATTGGGGCTCAATCTCACTTATATCACAACAATATTCTTCGATCACTGCTCAGACGTGAATGTATTCGTTAAGTTACAAAAACTTTACCAACACAATAGTCGTTAAATTGAGACTTAAATCTCATTGATAAAACTTTTACAGGGGCAGAGAAAATATACATATAATGTTTATAATATTGGTTATGTTCCATACAAACATTCACATAATAAATAACTTATAGGAGACAAGTAGGTCATAATATATATATTTATAATTGTTAATTTTTTAAATGTGTTGGTACACATGATTATTGAATAATACTCGTGTTTTTGTGTTTTTCAATAAATTTGGTACATTAAATATATACTAACTGAAAGGGCAATTCTATTTATATAATATAGTTTGGTTCCTAATATTTTTCTCGAGAGATAAAAACACATTATTAATGATCCAAGTTCAATAAAAAAATTAATAGAACTGGGAAAATATTAAAAATCATCTAAATAACTTATTTGAAGATATCCTATAAGTTAGATTTATTGTATAAAACGTATTATATATTATTTGAACACGTATTAAAATAATTCAAACAAACAAAGTCTGAAGTACCTTGGCCTAATTTATATTATAAAATATTTTTATAAGTAGTACTGTTTAATCCAATTACATCAAACTGGTGACATGTTTATAGTGCTTTAGCGAGAAATGGTCAACGATAAATTACATTTAAGTTTGGTCTTAATTTTACAGTTATAATAATTGATCAGTATAAAAAGTAGATTATTACTTTTGATTCTTTTTTAAATGTATTTTAAAATTACATTAAGTTAAATTTGGTATTACTATTACTTTCAAACGAATCCCTGTAGATTTCCGAATTTGTTATTCATATGTAGATAATTATTAAAGATGCCTCACCACACAATACATAATATCACATTCACACACAACCACATACAGTAAAATATTACATCATTATATTACTATCTAAACATGAGCAAGAAAGTGGGATTTTAGTCTGTCTAATCCCAAGTTAGGAAATAAATTACGTGAGCTAAAGGAGATATTTTTATGTATATTATTTTATTCATAGTTACACAGAGAAGAGAATATTGTCAATACAAGAAGTAGGCCTATAGGTAATCTGTTTATTAGTTTATAAATGAAAGTAAAATAAATAATATCTAAAAAAAGCATGTTTTGTAATAAAAATTTTTTTTAAATCTTTAAATGCCAAGCATTTAAGATGTTATTGTGAAATTATGTTAGAAAATAAAATAATAAAACACTTCACAACATAGTAAATATTTTCAAACGCTCAATGGAGAAACAAAACAAAAATTTGTGACATTGCCTATCAATACGGATGTAAGTCCGTTAGCAACAAGTACTTCAACTCAGTGACAGGACCTCCACTAATCTATTTACTCTAAAGATAATGGCTGTAACCTCTAAACGCACATGCATATCATTTTATTTATACCTTTTTGACTTTAAGCATGAGTTAAAGCTATTTCTAATAGTCACATATCATCATAACAATCATACAGTATTAATAATAACCACACTGTCCTTGAATATTATCTAAAGTTTTTAATGTCAATTACTTTTTAAAGTTTAAGTCGGAAGGAAGCACATTCAGACCACCGTTTAATAAATACTTGTCTAGCTACTATTTAGTTCCATTGATCAGCCAATGAATCCAAAAGGCGCTAGTATCGCCCCATATTATCGAGCATTAAATAAAAATATTGGAGATTTGTTCGAACCACGAAGGTTTAATATGATAATTTTAGGTATTTTGGTGATAAGATAAAATTATTAATTTATAGCAAAATTTATTACCTTGAATAAAAAAAAATTATTTACCACACTAATAATTGTTTACTCATTATTATTAAAGAAATTTAAGTTTGCTTAGGAATATTAAATTTATATTATTTATACCAAATTTATCTTGGTACACCAGAGGGCTACTTTACACACATTGTTTTATTTACACTTTATAACATGAGGTAATCGGCTTGGTCCGAGAGAAATATTTAAGGGTATAAAGGATAAAAGTGTTAAAAAACATGTTAAGAGGTATAAAAAGAGCAAAATAGGATAAGTAAAAAGGGCATAAATTCAATAAAAGACAAAAAAGTGTAAGAATGGAACTCGATGCTCTAATTTTTATTGATAATATAATATAAATAATAAAGGTAAAATGGAATTAAAAGGCAATAAGTGTGAAAACCCATAAAAATTAAAAAGGGTGTAGGATAAAAAAAGGTAAAAAGGCAAATAGTGCAACCATGCTGAAAAGGGTATAAAGTGTGAGTGAGGTGAAAGGAGTAAAAGGCTAAAAATGTGAAAATATCTAAAGGGGAATAGATTAAACGGTGTAAAAATGGTAAAAATGGTGCAAAGAGTAAAATGAGCAAAAGTGGTAAAAATTGCAATATGGGTAAAAGAGACATAATGCTACTAATAGATATTCTAATAGAAATAAGAGTAAAAACATAATAAATGGTAAAAACGCCAACAGTTACAAAAGGGTCTAATGGGCAAAAAGATAAATAGTACAAAAATCGTAAACAAGGAAAATGAGGTTAAAAAAATCTAATGTTACAAAAGTATCAAGGTAAAAAAGAGAAAATATTGAAAAATGGTAAAAGGGGAAAAAATTGTAAAAAGTAAATCTAATCTAAATTAAAAATTCCGGCTTACAGGTGCACATGTTCGAGCACAGGTGCTACCATAGCTCCCATCACACAGCTGTATTAAATACACCACTAAAACTAAATCTGTATCGTCGCGTTATATTTATAACTTCATTTTTTCTGTTTTTAATTTTTTTAAATCTAGTAAAATTTCAATTTTGAGGTAAATACAGTCTTCTGCGTGCGATAGATATACGGCAGCGTTTATAGCAGACGGACTGAAAAACTCTTTGTTTTATTAAGGTAGAAAACAGATATTTAACTACGATCTCTATATTTTATAAAAACCAAGTGTAGGTTTTTTTTCTATGACTGGAACACAAGTATAATATACTAAAATACCGGTGTAGCCTATTATTTAAACTCTTTATTATGTATCAGCGAAAAGTACACAAGATCTTCATTTTATGATTGTTAGGTATTCACATCTCATTGTTTGTAATTTATAATATATTCCAAACTATATACGCTTTTCCATAAAGTAAAATTATTTGTATTCCTAACTTTGTGTTATAAGATTAATATTGACATTAAAATCAAATACAATTTATCTGATGAACCAATTTTTAAAGAAACTATAGAATATTCTAAGAATGTTAGCTGTATTCCTTTTAGATCGAATGGTACAAAGTATTTAGCTTAATATTTTAGAAAAACTGGGGGCTGCCAAGTATTTAGAAAGCATCTCTGCCAAAAATTATTTTTAGATTTCTTGTGTTACATTCTTGCACGTAAAATAATATGTTCATTGACTTGTAATATGTATATAATATATTATACTTTTTTGTATCTAAAAGTATTGACTATAGAAGTTTCTAATTACTAGAAAAATGATTTTATTTTGTAGTATTTACATTATATGAAAATATAGTGTAGGTATTTAATTTTTTTTGGACCTGAGATATTATACTTGCCATTATTTCTTGATATAAATTAGTTTAATTTGTAATCTATTTCATGTATAATATTAAAATAGAATCACAGCTGTAATTTTATTTTATATGAATTTGTTAATTGGTGCATAATTTTTTTTGTTGCTGTGCTAAGATGGCAACTAAATTATTCTTTGAAATGTCAATAGCTTTTTCATATGAAGACTTTTTGATAAAATTTATTTTGTTTTTTGTAGAAAATTCAAAACAAATTTTATATCAGAAACAAGATAATGTTCGTCCTAGATTTTTTTTATAAAATTAAGTTTTTTTGTGGGGTTTTCTATGAAGGACGAATTTTTAGTTAGTGTTTTATGGGGCCGTATATATTTCGGGTCTACCTTTCGAACCCTTTTACAGTTTTAATATATTTTAGGGAAGGTACGATAATTTTTCTAAACATGATTAAAATATTAAAATTTATACGCTATTCAGTTTTATAGGCCTCTATGTTAACAATATTCTACGTAACAATATCAGCTAAGCAGACTTATAAAATTATATATTATTTACAACAAAAATAGAAAAAAACTTTAAAAAATACTTCAGATATATACTACAATGATATTTTTATTTTTGGTTAAATAGGATAACAATTAATATGAGAAAATACACAGCGTATAGTATACATTGAAATCAAGGGATTTTTTATTATATAAATGGAACCAATAGTAAACTTTGTATTCTGTAGAAAAATTTATGTTTTTTTAAATCTTTTGCTCTTGGAATTCCAATCAAAAGTTAACTCTATAAAAATAAGCGTGTAGGGTCAAATTTTAACAAAATTTAAACTCAACACTTTTCGACACTGAAACGTAAATAAAAACTCTTTTACTCAACTCTATTTTAAGGCTTACTATTTGTCATGGTCATTAACTGAACTGGTCTTGTTATATTTATCTACAAAATAATTTTACCGAACAGATAAACTACATTTAGGCAAATTTGTCTTTTAGGAACTAAACTAAAATAACAATTATTTTAGCAACTATTATATTTCACATAACAAAAATGAATCATTTAAAATATATATATTGAGTGTTGAAGAAACACTTATTTCATTTCATATGATAATCTCTGCATTTCGACAAATAGCTTTGTCCAAATAGTACGTCACTGTCTAGTTTTTAAAGAAAACTTTTGTTTCTACCCAACAAAATACCACTTGGAATATCCATTCTTACACGACATTAGATTGTGTATGTGTGTGTGTATATGTGTATGTGTATGTGTATGTGTGTGTGTGTGTGTGTGTGTGTGTACCTGTGTCAATAATACCACCGTAGGCCATACATAATGTATCGTACAGACATTAGCAGGCTATCGATCCCAGCACTGAAAGTTGTGTGACATACTTTCATTCTTTTTGTGGCCATTGAATATAGACAATGTAATCGTATTAGAATAACATCATTAACCTTTCCATTGAAATAACTGAAGGTATTAGGAAGCCAAGCCAAGCCAAGTTAATTGTTTATTAAATTAATTATTTTTTTTTACTATTCAACAAATAATGGAAGCCATTTGAAATGGTTGCAATTTTTTTTCTTATTGTGTCTTCAATTAAAAACTATATTTTACCAAACTAAGTGTACTCATGAGCATAGCCTAAACTTATAATTTATTTCGTAGGCCTTTATTTGTTCAAAATATTACAAATTAATAATCGAAGACATACAAGATTTAAATACGTACAAGGTTTATACTCTTACTAGTTTTCGTTATTTTGTAAGTTACTTATTGTGAATATAACTATTCAGTGGTAAAAAACTATATGTATTAATAAACTAATAAACTTGCCTTGAGAGGGAATTGGAATCTTAACTTTATTTCCTAATATTCAGTGGTCCTAATTAGTAATATGTTTAAGGCTTAAAATCTCCAAAGTGTAATTTTTATAAGTACATATTTCCATTAGGATCTACAGAAAGCTTTGAAGAAAAAATTCAAATTAGATTCTAGATAATTTCACGTTGACCATCGTGTCATTACACAAAGTGTTGGAATACATTGGAAATATATAATTGTGTTAAGTTGTTTAGTGTCGCCAAAGTATGTAGCATATATCTGAAGAAGAGTTTTGTATTCATGCACTGTAATAACACTCAAAATAAATAGTTATATTTTAGAAGAAAAAACCCTAAATAAACGCTGATACTGTATTGATTCTCAATAAGTATTCAAATCTCGTTTGTTTACCTCATACAAACTTTACTAAAACAAGTTTAGGCTAATTTATTGCTAGTAAAATAAAATGCTAGTATATTACGGAATTGGTTTGGCTTTAACTGATATTGATTTATAAAGTTTAAAAATAACACCACTACCCTATAATTGATCCAGGAACGTTTTATTTATCTCTTCAAGGTATTAACAATAGGATATCGAGGTTCCTATTTTGTTTTAGAGCCTGGGTCTGCTCTATACTTGGTTTAAGAATGACCATGGGCACCATATAAACCTGGGTAGGTCAGTGGTATAATATTGACGCTCTAAGTAAAATCACATAAGTTTGATTCCCTCACCCAGGCGTTATTTTTCAACTATTTTAAACTAATTTACTAAATTTACGCTTTTTAGAATAAAATAAAAAATCCCTAGAATTTTTTTAAAAAACATTGTGTTCATTATAATTACTTAAAAAAACAATAAGACAATATTTACTACGTTGTGAGCACTGTGAATTATTATAAACAAAATAATGTTTTAAGTAAAATACGGCTAAATACATTTATTTCGACAGAGGTTAATGAGCTAATGTTCCAGTGAAGTAGTATTTAGTTGAAATGATCCGACCAAGTATAAATGAAATGTTACAGCTCTAGTAACTTTAAAAAATAATATATTAGTAAAATAAAACTTGTTTTTAAAACTAGGGAGAGAGAAATAGGCGGATTATAAACACCTTCATAAAATAAGTTTTTATGCGTGTGTGTGTTTTTTTATAGTATCTACTGGGATTTTAAATCATTGGCTAAAGGAAGTTCATTTTAATAAATAGGGCTTTTAAGTTCCACATCTTCCGCTGTAGCACATTCATGAACCACTTAGTGGAGTATTTCTAGCTCTAAAGCCGTATTATTAAAACCAATCCTAGGTTGCTAAATGAGCGAAATGGTGATGTGAAGGGGGACCAAACTGGGGGTGACCCCCGTACTGGGACATGTACTGGGACATGTGGTATGGAACGATATTCATACTGGCCATCTTATGTTCCTTCTTCCACTTCATCCTCCTGTTCTGGAACCAGATCTTGATCTGACGCTCGGTGAGGCACAGCGCATGCGCGATCTCTATCCGCCTCCTCCTGGTCAGGTACCTGTTGAAGTGGAACTCTTTCTCCAGCTCCAGGGTCTGGTACCGGGTATACGACGTCCGTTGACGTTTCGTCTCGCCGTTTGCGTTTACGGTACCTGCGACATATGGGGAGAGAGAAATGAGTAATTATCCTTCTAGGGATTTTTTTTGTATCAGATATTCTAGCTTAATTCTAGAGACAAACGCAAAAATCTTATAACTTTATTTTCTTTTAAATTGACATTTAGAGCACCGTTTAGAAAAAAAGCAAAAAATTGCAATGAACATTGATAACATTTCACGATATTATTAGTAGTATTTTATAGGTATTAATAATATTTATCACATGACTGAACGTATTAATACGTGAAAGAATATCTAGTAACTTTTCCCAACAGTCCGATAACGCCAGATTTCTTACAAGATGGGAGTGTAGGGAACGCGATTTAAGCTCAGTGTTTTTGCAAATTTTATAGCAAAATCTTTTGGGCAATAATAAATCAAATGTTTCTCTAGTAGAAACCTAGAGTTTAATTTTATTCACATGGTGATGTCAACAGGTGTTGAATATATGTTAGTAGCGTAGTTCCATTAGTTGATAAACTGTTTAAATAAAGAGAGAATCCCATTACATCCTTGACAGATATTCAAGAAATATTGAGGTCACCATGTGAAGAAAATTTAATTATGTTTCTACTGCTTGATTTCTTTTAACCAAAAAATGTTTTAAAATAAAAACTTTCAAATATTGCCTATTGCTCGTAAGCCCTGCATTTTAATCTTAAGAGCCCGTCTTGTCCCACCAGATATCACGCCGTATTGTGATTTTCTGTATCATACTTTAGAAAACAATGAAATTTACAAAAGTGATACCTTTTTACTATATTCTGAAGAGTTAATTTTTCTTCAATGTGTTGTTATTTTATTTTAAAGTTTTAAAACCTATATTTTTGACACCTTAGCTCAGTCAGTATTATATTTTCCTTAGTTAGGGATCTAGGGTTAAATTCCTGTCATGACCGAGATATATATATAGTTGATGAAATTGGGGTTCAGCCATTTAAAGTGATGAATTAACTGCTGGAGGGATTGATGTTGTGTATGTTTTAAATTGAAGTTAGTTTAAGGAAAGTAAAGTGGTGAAATGATCATTCTGTTCAGAAAGTGCAAATTAAATATCTCAAGTTAAAAAAAGTAAGCACTTTCTTATTTCACTGTTGTCAACCAAATACTGAAATCCTCACATCGTTACGATTGCTGGTTAAATCGTTGTAATGTATCTAATTTCCCGGTTAATCGCTCATGAGATGATATCTTGAAAAACCATATCGATCCACGGATAACGATTTATAACTGTTATAAATGTCATTGAAACAACTTTTATAATTAATAATACCTATA
The DNA here is from genome assembly GCA_902151455.1 of Timema bartmani. NCBI lineage: Eukaryota > Metazoa > Arthropoda > Insecta > Phasmatodea > Timematidae > Timema > Timema bartmani. The sequence goes on from CABFWB010000034.1 coordinate 43,269, forward strand.
AATAATGACTTACTAATAATAAAGTAAAATGAATAATATAGGGGAAAGTTGGGTAAAGTCGAACTACACCCAGTGTCTAGGACAGTAAATTTAATATTCCAAACCCCATAAGGACCCCAGCAAATATGAAATATATATATTTTTTTAAAACAGATACCTCTTTTAACCATCTAAAGTGCAATAAAAAAAGTTTCATGATCGTCTAACAGATGGCAGCACTAGCTCAATTTGAGTTAATATTGTAATCTACTCCATTTCCCCCCGTATACTTAAAAATGTTATCAATGTTGCCCGCAAAAAATAGATTAACCAGACTGTACATCCTAGTTTGTGTGGTTTTTTTTATAGAAAACAGTTGAACTGATAAAAGAATAAAATATTTTAGTATACAATATTTTAAGAAATAAACAAAATGGTGAAATAAAAATTCCACTGTTGTCATGTTAAGAATTAATTAAACCTCAATTCAATGCGTAGTCATTTATTTAAAATTCCAATTATTTAAAATGCCATCTAGCCGGTCATGACAAAAAAAAAACCACCTTAATATCGCATTTCAGCAGATGAGTTTAATTTAAAAATATAAATTGACTATAAGATTATTTTAAGAAGGACTTTAAACAAATGATGCCCCAAGTATGTACCTCATCTTTATGTTTAAATCAATATTTTATATTATTAGAGAGTTACAAACACTTAAACACTTAAATCTATGTAATTTTTTAATAGAACAGTTTTATTTGGTTTTTATAGTATTTTACTTATAGCATGTAACACTATTCCAAAGGTAATTTTACTTGTCTGAAATATTTGGTAATCTCAAATAAAAGAGGTAAAATTGAGTTCATAAAAGTATCTGTAATGTGGTTACGTGTAGAGAATATTTTATAAAAATCAAATCAAACAATATTACACATGTTAGAGTTTTTTTTAAATAAAGCATTAAATCTCATTTTATAGTTTTAAACACTGCGATGATACATTTTTAATTTTTTTGTCACTTGATAAACAATTATATATCATACAAAATAAGTGTGAAAACTAAGTTAAGCTTCAGCCAAGCCTTTAATAAAGTTCTTAAACTTTTTTTTCCCCACTGATCTACTGGCCTAAGGTTCGATTATAGATAATGTTAAACAAATTAAAGTGTAAATTTTTTAAAATTAAGGTAGGATATTAAGTTAATATTTAGTGAACTGTTAATAAATGATAATAATACAAATTAACATATACTCAAATGTAGATAAATAATTCAACCCCTTTTTGTAATTTGGTTTTTGTTAGGTTTCCATAATCTGGTTCTTTGGAGGGTTTTAAAATAAGAAACCTGTTCTCATGTTTTAGTGCGTAGATAGGGTGAAGCAAGTACGAAGACCTCTGGTTCTATCCTGACTGAATCCCTCCCAAAATAATTTAAGATTAATTTATTTGTGTGTATTCATAAGACATAATTCCTGGTGCTTGGATTGTGTGTGGTGTTTTATATGTTATGTATAATTAAGGTATAAGAATAAATAGCACTATGTCATATATTAAAGACTATTTAGCTCTAGGTAATATTCTATGTAGAACTAGATAGATCGCATCGAATGTATGACTAGATAGCTCTATGTGACATTATTTTTTATGAATATATAGCTTTACCTGATATACTATTAGATGCCTTATATAGAGAAAGATAGCTCTCTAGATGCCTTGTATAGAACTAGATAGCTCTATTTTCTATGAAGAATATAGTTTAACGAAAGTTAAATATTCAAACACGATTCTATTGAAACAAATAAGGATGAACCAATTAAAAATATCACCATTGATTCTGATTCGAAACATTTTATTGAGAGGATAAAAATTTGAATAGATTAAAATAATATGATAACACTTCGTAAATGTATTAAAACATTTTGTTTAAATAACATTTTCCTTGTTTGAGTTGAACTTTATGCATATTTTTGAGTTACATGATGTATTTAACTTTTCATGAGTACAATTAAAATACATTTGAAAAAGTGTTGGTCTCAAACATCAATGTGTTAAGATTTACATTTATTTATTTGTTTTAAATTTTTTGTGAGACAAGCTGTAATCCTTTAATTATTTAATTCGTTTCTTTAAGCGTTAGTATTTCAGTAACAGTTTGAAAAATACCTGTATCAATAATTCGTTTAAATGGGCTACCAGTAAATTTAATAAAACAAATAGAAGATTAATTAAAATAGATATAACACATAATATGTTTGTAGTTAAAAAAAACACTGCACTGTCATCCATACTCAGCCATGGTAATAGGATTAATATAGCCAAGATAGAGTTTAAAGGGAATGTAGTTGTATTTGCGTGGAGAAAGAGTGTACATTTTGTTTAAAAACACCATCAGTACATCCATCTGGGATTTGAATCCGGGTCTATCCATCAATAGAAAACAGGACTAGATGAGCTTAACGTCTAGCCCACGTGTCCACCATAGCTTGTAATATATTTTAAGCTATTAATTTCTATTTTCTTTATGACCCTTATTCTATGCTATTTTAGGGAATTTCGAAGGTTAATCTATTTTATTCCAACCAATCAAAAAATCACACTAACATCCTTAATTAACTGTGTGCCTCCTAATTCTTCAGCCCTTTTTCTTTTGGATTGATCTACTACATAGTAGTAATTAGTCTAATTAGTTTATGTGTCTAGTTTAATGGACTATGTAGGTCTATTATATTAGGTGAGACAAAGAATGGCTGTAAAGTTATAAGATTTACGACTGAAGAAATTGGCAGAGTTAAATCAGGGGCTAGCATTTTGTCCCAGTAGATCAGGGCTCAATTTTGACTGGTTGATTTTTTTGTGTTTTTCTAATAGTGTTGTGTATGTTGAGTTTTACTGATACTGGTCTTATTACTTATAGTTAAGCTTCCCCCTCTTCTCTCCTTAATACTATATCTAACCCGCTTCGGTGGCCGCGTGGTCTAACGCGCCACTCTCACAGTAGACTAGACTGCTGATGATGGGGAAATAGAGGTTCGGATCTAGGTTGGATGTACTGATGGGTGTTTTTTCAAATTGGTTTTTACTTTTCCCTCCACGCAGATGCGGATACACTTACTCTGAATAGAGCTTTACTAATCCCTAGAACCACTAGAGTAGTTAGTACATAAGCATATAACACGAATGGTTAGTAAGATACGGTGATAAAAAAACATATTTTTGGAACTTTATATAAAGTTCACAGAAGACAATTTTTATAAATTCTGTTGAGGGAAATTTTGGTTTAAAAAACAAGCACTATTTAATACCTACATGGTTTGAAAAAGTGAATAAAAAATAAATATTACGTATTTTTAAGGGAATACATTTAGCAAAAAATCCCCGTGTATTAATATAATGATCAAAGGATTAGACGGGCAAGTTGTAGGAACTGCGCAATAATTTTCCTGAAATAGGGGACGGAAAGGGTGAATGTAGAAAGACCACAGGATGTAGGTGTCATTAATAAAATAAAATAGTTTTAGTGGATCAAAATTAGGCGCACAATCCATCAGTACACCACTGCAAATCAGATTATAAGAAATAATGCAGACGAATCAAGTGTTTTATTAGGATAGATAAACATAATTACTTAACTACTTTATGGCATTAAGAACTCGAAAGCTCATTGCCGCACTTAAAAAGTGCTCAACCAACCCCATAACTTGAACTAGTTCTATTCAGTCCACCTCATTACACCCTATCTTTTTCATTCCCATTCTAATATTATAATCCCATTTGCATCTATGTATTCCCAATCGTGTCTTCCTACTGTGTTTACCACTTAATATCCTGTGTATGGTTCTAAACTATTCAATTTGATCTGTAAATATCATTAGTCGTATACAATTTAAAACTTTTAATCTATGTACATTACGTTTACTATGAAAGGTAGCTGTCTTACCTTGATGGATTACACTAGGTTCCTATATTATAGGCTATACCATAGTGGAATAATGAAAGGTAAGATTGCTAACTTACAAGGTTAACAAAGAGTACAAATGTAAATGTCAAAATATTAGCTTATTTTATTCATACTTTATATATATATATATATATATATTATCATCCATTTTTTCATCGACGTGTCTTACTACCCGTTCGGGTTGACCGCATATGTACGAGTTACGCTAAAGCATTATGGATGAATAAAGTTAAATTTAGAGGAAGTGTACCCCACATTTGCGTGAAGAGAGGGTGGGAAATAATTTAAGAGAAAAAAAAACCATAATTTTTGTGTGAGGAAAGTGAGAAATCATCCAGGAGAAATATCCTCACCTGCAAACTAATAAAAGACGTGACTGACACCTTTGTATACTTATCCGCTGCTGTGACACCTTTTCGTTATTCAAACTAGTCTTATAGAGACTAGTGAACATCGCGTGAATTTGGATGAAACCAGCTTCGGTGGCCGCATGGTCTAAGGCGTCACTCTCTCAATAAAATAGACTTCCAATGACGGGGGGGATCATGATTCAATCTCGTTTGTGTGTGCTGATGGTAGTGCATATGTGACTTCATTTCCTCTAAATTCAACCTTCCTCTACCTAATTGACTAACGCAATTAGTATATAATATTTTAGCCCAAATTGGTAGTAAGCTATAAAAAAAAAACATAAATCTACAACAGACTACAGCCGTTAATTCCTCACTTTTAAAGGGAGAACCCACATTTCACGAATTATAAATATTAAATATTAAACCCAGGACCCCTATCATTGTAGGTTGACACTCTACCGACTGACCTAATGTGTCAAGTTAGGTGCTCGCTTGCAAACCATTGATGTAGCTTGTATCACTAGTGCAAATGCTTGAGAAACCTTTCCCATAAGCAAAGTTACTCTTGAAATAAACCACTGCAGTTAGATACGGATAATTAAAACTGTCACGTCACATAATATATATGCGCACATGAAACGATGCATCGCAGAAAGTCACGACTTGAGATTATTTCATGATTCGAGATGTTTTATATCCAAGCACCTGACTTTAAACTGTGCCAGCTACAAGTCTATAAATTGCCTTTGACTGTCTTCTAGCCTTCGTAAAAATGGTAAATAGTTTTCGAAGTTGACTCATTTAGGTGATGAACGGCTTGGATCAAGAGTAGATAGTCACTGAAGCCACATACACTACTCTAAAGGTCTATTACAAATATATAAGGACACAGTTTCGGATACCACACGATGCCGATATTAATTACTGTATTTTTTTTAATGTTTAGACCCTTTTTTTTTTACCGATCAAAGCTTCTAAACGTGTTGACCAATCTTAACAAAATTTGGCAGGGATATATTTTGAGCCTTGGACAAACATTATATGCACATATTTATTTTAATCTGGTTATCAATTTCAAAATGGCAACCACTCAAAAGAGTTTACGTTTAAAAGCTCATATCAACTATCGAGGGCGTATTTTTTTACATTACGAGACAGACGTCTTAAATCACGTGAATCGCGATTGTTATATTTGAATATAAAGTACTCTTGAAAATAAAATTATGAATGTTTTCTGTTTAACTTGATCACCAAGGCATAAAATATAATTCCAATCTTAGGAGATATTTCATCTTGAACTCCAAAGAGATCTCTTGAGAGTATAATAAAGATATTAGCATGATATAATTCTTAACATGATGAACTTATTTTTAAATGGAGGCAGTGATTGAGAACGACTATAAACAGAACTAATAACTTGCTTGGATCTTTAATCTTTGATATTAGGTTTGAGTGTAGAGTTTTGTGTTTTTGCTGCATGTTAAGGAATTTTGTGATTCGCGTGCTGATATAGTCTCGTGTTTGGTGGTTTCATGCTTAAAATACACATTTAGAAAAATACAGCCCCGCTTGCAAACATTTTGTAACAGCCTAATTTCTCAGAAATAATTAATGTATTCATGATTTTATTTAAATGTGTGTAAGCTGTCCATTTAATTCTTATCCTTATTTCATATTGTGAGAAGTTTGTTTTGTTTCTATTTAAAATATATTTGTTTAACATTCTACAATTTTTATATTTAATATATTGGATTAAGTTTGGATTGAATGGAAAGTAAAGATGGATCTTTTTTTGCAGTTATTTTAGTAAAAATATAAATGTAAAAATAAATTACTTTTTTAATTTTTAGCACCGTGTCTTACTAACCGTACTAAAGTACTAATTACGCTAATGGGCTACGAATTGGGAAGGTTGAATTTACAGGAATTGAACCCGAATTTGCGTGGAGGGAGAGTGTAAAACCATTTAGGAAAAACCATCCCCGGTTCACCCGACTGAGATTTGAACCTTAATCTCCCCGTCCTTGACAGTCTAGTTCAACATGAAACTAGCGCGTTAGATAACTACGGTGGGTTAAATAAACTATTATTTCAGTAGATATGTTTAGTTTAATGTTCTACATATAGCGGGACTTAAATATGTATCACAGGTATAGTAGCAATTTACTAGAACATTTTAATGAAAAGAAAAACAAAATATATGTCAAATTTTATTATTTTCTTACAAATTATATGATAATGAAGTTATTTAGCCAATATTTTCATGAAACTTTCACCAATCTACTTTAATGTCAGTGTGTTTTGTCTTAATTACCTATCTATGATTAGGGTTTAAATGTCTATGACTTAAAAAAACTGAACATAAGCATAAAATATACCTAAAAAAATGTTTAAAAATGCCATAGAATGTTAAAATTAGTTCTAAAAGTTGATTATGTAGTTTTAAAATATAGCCTGCATTTTGCTAAATTTTCCTGAAAATTTTAGATGAATAGCTTCATTATAATTTAATTCATTTAAAAAAATTGAAATATTTTAAATTGAAGCCAACATTTACTCATTCATATATCCTTTGTATATCCATCTTAATATTTATAGAGAAACAATTACAACTAATATACAAATCCAAATCATTTCTATAAACAAGAATCTACAGTCTAGACGGAGTCTCAATAAAAAGCACGTGGTCTACCACGTGGTTGTGTTTGGTCCTGAACCTCACGCAAGATTGAACAAGGTCATTGCGGGGATGTTCTCTGTAGTGTCGTGAGGATTTATGTGGCCACTGGGGTAGCGGCGGGGGAATTGGAGTTGGTATGTGTGTGTGTGGTGGTAGGGGCTACGCATATATTTCATCCCCTTTAGTGAGGGAAGGGTTACGTCTCTATAAGGGTGGTTCGCTCATAACGATCCCATCAGGGTTCCACATTCTATCACTTATCACTGTAACCACTAGATTAGAATTAAAGACATTTGGGGAAAAGGGTTGATTAATTTTGTGGTTATTTTCACATGGTTTTAAACTATCAAAATATATATTTGAGTTTCTGGTGACTCTGAACATTATGAATAGGGGTTAGAAAACTTAAAAGTATATGTTAAAACACTAATATTTTTTTATATAATACAATTTAAAGCTTTGAATGAGATTACATTTTTTTTTTATTTGAGGTATTCAACTTTCACTTTCTGAACCGACTGATTATATCAGCACACGAGGATTTCTATGATCTAAAGTGAAAGGGCCTACCAATTTTGCCGGGAAAGGTATTTTTCTAAACCTTTTAGGGTTCATTTACATGCTACAATCGACATGGGCACAAACGGCTTTACTTCCCTCCGAAGGAAGTTGTGCTACGGATTTTTATCGCTCAAGGAAAATCCGTCGGCCCCGGCTAGGTTTGAATCCATGAAAATCAGGTCCTGAGACGAGCACTTTACCCAAAGACCACCAAGATCGACAATATAAATATATATTCCGTAAGGATTTCCGTATTCAGTTTGAAATTTTGATAATCGGGAAGGTCATAGGATGGTGGGAAACTTCTCATTTTACAGACATCAAGCTCGGGAACGAGGGCAAAACAAAAATTTCCCTCTAGCTCTAACTCAATTTCCTTAAGGTAGTTGATATGATTTTACGGCAGTACTTTCGAAGCTTTAATAGCAAAACATTTTTTTGCCACAATAGTTAAAATATTGCCCCAATAGAAACTAATAGATTAATTTTCTTCACAGATTAGTTGTTGTTTAATATCCGTCATGAGCATGGTGGCGTTTTATGAGAAACTTTTTAAATGAAGAGAGAATGATATCATAAAATTCCAGTACACTCATTTACAGATATTCAAGAACTGTTAAGGCCACGATGTGAAGAAAATTAAACTCTTAGGCTTATACTGGATAATTATTTGATTTATTTTGACCAACAAAATGTTTTATATAAAGCTGCCAAAATACTGCCCTACATCGTGTTCTCTATACTTACACCTTAAACGTTCCTCTATGCCCTTCCCTGTAGAAAACGTGAAGTCAGGGTCACACCTATTTACGTCTGGAATTGGTCCCAAGCCATAATCGGTGCTTGTTTTCGTACTTTCCTAAGTTCCTTCCTACAATTGTCTTACCATACACGCTAAGACCTAGTGATGATGAAACTTGCAAGGAATAAATTTGTCATTTGATTCGGTGGCCACATAGTCTAAGGTTCTACTCTTGTGGTATACTAGACTTCCGATGACGGGGATATCGAGGTTTGAGTCTTGGTCGGGTTTATGGAGGGTAGCGTTTCCAAAATTGTTTTTCTCTTTCCCTNTTCCCTCCACGCAAATGTAGGTAGAACTCTTCTAAATATAGTCTTCCTGATCCCAAAACTATTAGCGTAATTAATACGTAAACGTATAACCATAACGAGTAGTAAAACGTGACGCTTTAAAAGATTGTCTCTAAACTATGTTTAATTAGCTGGAAAATAGCATTTGTTGGCAAAATTTAGATATCGGCTTAAAGTAAATGAATACCTAAACACTGGGGTCCTGGAATTTTAACTACAAAATTAACATATTATATTAATTGTCTTCATATTTCAACTAGTTAAGACAAGTTAATGTAATCTAGTGTGGCTATATCTTCAGTTGCGTGGAAGAAGAGTGGGAAACCATTTCGGATAAAACACTCTTAGTCCATCTGAGCGAGATTTTTTAAACCAATTTCTTCCATTTTTGATAATCCAGTCTATTGCGATATTTTATAGTATTTTAATCGTATTTTTAGTGAATTTTTCTCGTATATTAATTAAACTGGACGATTTTTCGCCTTAGTTTTAAAATTCCATTTCAAGATAGAACCGTTAAAACATTTTACTAATTAAGTGATTAGTTACTTATTTGAATTTGTTAATATTTCAAATCCTTTGACTTAAAAATTCGTAATGATATTCAAAAGGGTATTTACTATTTAATAGATGTATGAGAAAAAAATCGCATTTGAAATATAATTTAAATAAATAGTACAAAAAGTTTCACAACTATATTTTGTATTATATTTTAATTCTAATATAGGGCTGACTAATTTAAGTCATCAAATAAGATATAATTATTTCAGCCTTTGGTCTAAATAAGCCATGTCTATATAATTTTCTCCGTAATGTTTTATCGTGATAAATTCTAAATAGTTGGTAAAAACCAAATCATGTCTATTGTTTGTTTGCGTATTTTCATCACATTTCTTTATTAAATGCTTTGGCCAACCTTTTTCATTCACCAACTATTTGACATTTCCATTTTTTAGCATGATATATTTAAATAAAACCTTTAGAAGCAACGTAATGTTAGCTACTGTAAAATCGATTACCAATGTTTAAATTACTATATCAATCAAACCATGATTATATTTTCTCTAAATAGTTATATATATATATATATATATATATAAAATTACTTATTACAGTTGAAAACACAAAATGAATAAAATGTATATTTATTCACATTACACTGAAGCGTATGTTATATTTTTAGTAAATAATTTTGAAATAAAATTTAACTTTTATTTTTGTAACTATTCTTTATCTAAACTACTGCTACTTAGCAACTTACCAACAATTTTGTTGTGAAACTTTTTTTTAGCACCGCGTCTTTCTACTTTCTCTTTATATTCTTACGTAATAATGATGGTAATGGATTTAGCGATTAGGAGGTTATATTTTAGAAGGAGTGTACCCAAATTTGCCTAGAGGGAGAGTGGAAAACAATTGAGGGAAAACCACCCTTAGTACACCCGACCTAGATTCGGACCTTGATCTATCCATCATCGATAGTCTAGCGAGAGTAGCGCCTTAAACCATGTGACCTCCAAATTGGGTTGTTGTAAACTAGTTTAATATAAGTGTAGTAAAACATTTCTATATAAATAATTTCACTGACAAACCCATCCAAGATGAAGGCCCAACGTCAGTGCAAAAAATTAAAACAAATCTTCAAAGATATTAAATAATAGACAAATATTAAATAATTGTATTCACCGTCTGGTATAAAATCAAAATTATTCTGTATATTTAAATATTCACCATTTGAAATGGCCCATTCGATAAAATGATCCATAATTTGCTTAAGTGAGCTTTGGATGTATAATTAATTTCTACCATTATTTTTGACCCTCCTTGATGTAATTTGGGTTAGTAGTATGTACTGTAAAACAAGTGGGGGAGGTGTTGGGTGAAGGTCAACACTATAGAGAATTGAATGACTGAGCACTTTGTGGTAATTGCTAGCTGCAGTAATTGTGACTTCATCCATGTACTGCCTGATGGGTATGCTGCAGGCATTGCGCCAAATACTTCGTTTTTATTTTTATTCTTAGCTCACGAGTTACTATAATTTGGTTGAGTTATATGTGACTTGAATTTAGCAACATTAAAAAGGGTTATTTCTTAATCTAACCAATCAGAACATCACAAATGATAATAGAAATTGCATAGTGATTTAAAATATATCAAAATGTTAACTATATAAGTGCAAAACAAAAATTAATATCTGATTTTTCCTAACGTTATGGGTGAAGTATTTTTAATTTCCCAGATATAAACATGAAACTGGTTGGGTTTATTTTATTTAAGATATTTCTCGGAAATATAAAAACCAGGCAAATGTGTATAAACTATTCAGACAACACCTAGACCAATGGTTCCCAACAGGTGTGCCGCCAAATTTTGGAAGTGTGTGGCCAAAATTCCCTTAGGTTTTCATTTAGAAAACTATATCTTGATAAATCTACCATTAGTTCTAGTTTAAAGCCTCCTAAGTAGTTATAGAGATATAGCTATAGGCTATTTAGCTTTTGTTTTCACTTAGAATGAAAATTATAGTCGAACAGTTTCTATCTGTATCTTTTGTGAAGAACTCCTGAACAATAAAACAATGGTTCCGAGAAAAATGAAGCGTTATCTAACCGCCAAACTTCTCGGTGGGTCCCAAAAATCATAATAATATTTTAACATCTTTTAAAATCTAAAACACAAGAGGTAAACTAAAAAAAATTTTCCCAAATGGAAAAAAAAAATAGTTTCAGATAGTGCATCTGAGCCATCATTCAAAGTTGCTGAATTTCCGCAAAAAAACAAATTCGAAACCACATTTTATAAGTTAAACTCTAATTGGGACAGCCTGTCAGGTCATTATTGAAACCATTATTATAAAAGAATATAAAGAGCAAATTTCAAAAGTTCCTTGGTTCATTAATATTATATAATGATATATTATATTATTATAGAATATAATATGATATATTGTTGAAATGTCCGAGGAAATCAGTCAAAATTTGGTCGAATAAAAAATCAAAGTAAACAGGCAATTAAATATGCAAGTATGTGAGAGCAATTAAATATGCAAGTATGTGAGAGCACTTAAATAGAAATACACTTGTTGTCATTTTAATTTTTATCTAAATCTAATAGAAAAATGTCTTATATCACAGCCTTGATAAAAGTGTGCCGTTAACAGATTGCCCTCAACAAAGTGCAACCTGAAGTGAAAAAGTTTGGGAATCCGACTTAGATACTAATACTAATCTATGAACTGACTAAATTGAGCATTATCAGAGTATAGTTTTTTCTTCTAATTATGCTAAGCATTAATGTGGCCATCCAACGCTTTAATTTAACGTATGGGTATATTTAGGGTAGTTTAAAGAAATTGTCCTCACACTAGCGTGAAGAGGGTTTAGAAACCCTTATGGTTGGCTACTGTTATTTTATTATCTTTAGTTTCCTTAAATTAATGAACTTCATATTATTTTATTCATTTTTAATGGAGATGTCAATGATTTTCTTCAGTGCACCCAACCGAGATCTGAACCTTAACTTTCTCGTTACTGCTAAGTCGCCCTACTGCGAGACTGTGGGCGATATTTTCCTCAATATTACATTTGGGATACTACTTAATCTAACATAGCCTTATTAAAATTACTGATCCATATTTTTTTTTTTGCTGCACAATTGAGTTCTAGTGTAGGCCTACCCAATTTCAAGTTGAGAATTCATCAGTTCCTGCCAGAAATTAACTGAAACCAAATTCACCCCAGTGAAAATTGAGCTATATTAACTTCGTTTTGATACATCTGTGTAAAAATGTTTCAGATCACGTATAAGGTATGTTAAAAATTGTGTTTACTAATTGTATTATCAAATAATCATTAGTCATTAAAATAGATAAGAAGCTAATAAAATATACCCTCCCAGTAAAATATAGTTTCCTTATAGAATATCACCTCATAATAAAAAAATTAAATATTGTGGTCTAACAATATCTCGCCAAAGTTGATGTGACTTGTTTAAGAATTTCAACAGACTAATTAAAATATGCTTCGTTTCCTTGTCAAAACATTTGAGTACACATAATATTTAAGAAATTCCGTTCACCTATGTACTGGTACATACATAAATCATCTCGTAATTTACTAAACTATTATAATATAAACCTTAATTTGAAAAGTAGATTGGGATTAATCCTCCTAATTATAATCGACCATTTAAAATAAATTAAACTCTTAGTTTTATTTTCTAAGTCTAATTTTGCTTTTCAATTAATAGTGTTGATTTTATAATAAAATTTAAATATATTCACAGGATATTTCAAACTTAATTTTAAAATTTTCACAGCTAATTTACCTTGAAATTCCCATATTTTTTTGTTTTGTTTTTTCATCTCGGAATATAACTTTGTTTAAATCAAATGTATCCTTGAAGAATACAAATAGTAAACACTAGAATAAATGCAGTAAAGAAAAGAACACATTAAGTGCACTTAAGAACTTTTAACTAATTACCTAATATCTCATCTAAAAATTTTATGTTTTATTTTTATTAACAACATATGTATTCATTTTAAAAGCCTATGAAGGTCATAGAACTATTCAAATATACACTAATAGTTAATCAACCAGATCTCCATGTTTTAAAACAAATATCGTCCAAAATGTTATTTTTAATTATAATAGTAATAATAAAATAATAATAAAAAACAACTTACGCACACCGGTGGTTATACTATATAATGCGCTAGTCTCTCAATAGATTGCAGTGCTTGCTACGGGAATTTCTATGTTTTAATTTCAAACTGCTGTATTGGGGTTGTTTAACATGGGGCCGTCTTTAGGGGTGTGTAAACGGTTTGGCCACACAAGGTCACATTATTAAGGGGGTCCCAAGCTTGCTTAGGTGACAGAAGGGGGGAAAAAATGTCATGGTGGAAAATTTTTGCTTGCGCGTTCATATAAGAAGGCTCCTTGCATGGATCTAGAAAGTGTTGTCAGAGTGTAAAAACCAATAAAAACATAGTGTGTGTGGTTTGATTTATTGAACGATAAACTTTGAAGCTTTTAACAGATTTAATTCAAACTTGGCACAGTTGTTCTTTATACTTTTATACAGATCTTGTTTGTTGAGGAAGAAAATCTCAAAAAAGGTTGAGGATAAATCAAGGCTTTTATGCATAAAAACACGGCTTCTAGTATTAATTATTACATTTATCTACCTTTTAGAGCATTTCCTGATATCGTATACGGCTGAAAATGGGTAGGGCCTATAGAAGTGCAAACTATTGTAAAAATATTAAACAACATTTAATTTTTTGCCCTTAGCCAAATAATTTGGGGCCCCAAAAATGAAGTTTGCCCAGGGTCCTACATTTTCTAGGGCAGTCCTGATTTACACAAGTGATTTTTCAATTAAGTTTTCTAACCCTCTCTTCACTCGTGAGTGGGAGCACTCAATCTAGACTACCTTCAATATTCCTACCCTTTAAATTTATAAATGTTAACCTCGATGGTATTGGGTTAAAGTGCTCACCTCAGGACCCGAGGTTCATGGGTTCAAACCCTGCCGGAGTTAATGGATTTTTCTTGAGCGATATAAATCCGAAGCACGGCTTCTTTTGGAGGGGAAGTAAAACCACTGGTCCAATGTCGATTGTGGCATGTAAGAGAACCATTGAAGGTATGTGAAAATACCTTTCCCGGAAAAAACCGGCATATCCTTTGGCTCTCGCTCATAGAAATTCTCGTGTGCCGATATAATCAGTCGGTACAGAAAATGCACACTTGCCAATTAAAACATGAGTTACAAAATTAATCTCCTGATCCAGTAAAAACTTCTCAAAAATATAATTATCTGACATATTCTAATACTCTCTTGGTTTTGGTGGTCTAAGAAGGTATCATTCTCGTGATTGACTGGATGTGCGATGACGTTGACTGGGGCCATCGGTACTCGAATTCCTGCTAATTCGAGTACTTTATAGAACAGTGGTATTCAACATATGTTACGCGTACCCCTGGAGGTACGTGAATACATTTTAGGGGGTGCGTACAGTTTATATATATATATATATATATATATATATATAATAGAATGTGTTAATTGAGAGGACGTAAAAAGCTAGTTTTTCTAAAGGAATTCCTTTCAAGGGCGCAGAAACAGTGGGGCTGAGAGGATCTAGATTTCCCACCTCCTGGAATTTGATGTATTCACCCTTCCATATATACATATTAAAGCTTTTATTGGCTAAAGACATCCGTAGCTAAAGTTATAGTAAAATTTTCTAGCGGCCCCTCACCCCAGACCCTCCATCCCCTTGAGAAAATATTTTTCTACGTTCTTGGTTCCTCTATAAGAGAGTACTATACCTTTAGAAAATAACAGTTTGTTTACGTACACATGAACATCCCTCGGGGGGCCTCAAAAATTCCAGGGGGAAAGGGGGGTCCAAACCTCCCTCATACCGCCTTTATATGCCCTAGATAACTTTCATTATGCACCAACAACTTTGGCGGGTTGCAAAGTCAAAGAGTAACTATCTGTTGTCTGGGGGTACGCGAACCAAAATGATTGAATAACACAGCTTTATATTAAACTTTCCTCTTTGCTAGCCCATTAGAATGGGTTGTAAGACGTGGTTTGTGTGCGAGCCCTTCTCTTAGTCTAAACACGAATGCTGGAGATATAGGTGTGAAGCATGAAAAGGTGTGGAATTAATATGATAGATATTTAACCCTGATAAACTATGAAGGCACTTGTGCTGTTTTTACAAGAAGATGTGGCACAAGAGAAAAGTGAGGTCTCTCATGTTTTATTTATTAGTTGGACGTCTAAGAAATGTCAGCACTATGCAGGTACAAGTAAAGATTTGAGTGTTTTCTTTTTTATTCGTTCTGTTACAAACACTCCTACACGATAGTATGTGAATATGTGCGCTGCTAGCCACATACTTCATGGATTGTTTATCCACATATTATTGATTTTAGGATTCATTGAATTGGCTAGGTTACAGCAAGGAAGAGATTATTCGTTTGAATCTCTTTTTGCCAGTAAACCAGAGTAGATATATTTTGATAGTTTCTTAGAATCTTAAGAGAGCTAATCTTATATTGTTGACCTCGGAGGTCTTGGTGTAACGTACTCGTCTCAGGACCCGATTAAGGTGGGTTCAAATCCAGCCTAGGTCGACAGAATTTTCTTGAACGATAAAAATCCGTTGCACAACTTCCTTCGAAGGAGAAGTAAAGCTGTCGCTCACATGTAGATTGTGGCATGTAAAAGAACCCTGGAAGGTGTGTGAAAATACCTTTCCCGGCAAAATTAGTATGCTCCTTCCCAATCGATCATAGAAATTATTGTATGCTGATATAATCAGTTGGTTTAGAAATACCTCAAATAAATAAATAAAAAGTTTTATTTTTATCTTCAATAAATCTGCGTGGAAAATCTAAGATTTCTTTGAGATAACTCTATGGGTACTATTGTAAAACAGCGTTAGCCTCTTGTTTTCATATGGTCAATCTTTCCTAAAATTCACGACAAATTTTGCAATGCCAGGTTGCCAATAGTTTCTTCTTAACCACACCACTCCCAACTTTCCGACAAACTGAAAGTGAGGAGATTTGGCAACAGTTAACAGAGAGAGAGAGAGAGCAAAGACAAAGCTTTTCCCCATAAGACTTACAGTTCCCTCAGAGGTGATAATCTGTGTAAAGAAGTTAAGTTAAGACTCTTAACGAATAGGCTTGCGTAATATTAATTTGGATAAAGTACACCTTTTAAATATATTGTTTCATTTATCTTAACAATAACCGCAACTTATTAAGACATTTAGTGTTTTCTTCACTCAAATACTGTCTGTTTTTTATGTTAGCTACCCAGAAAATAAATAATATCGTCTTCTCTTCAATGACAGTCATCGAGGTCACTTGAGACGCTAAAGGACTCTTGTCCTTTGAGTGTTTTGTCAAGGGGGCCGACAATCTTTATCACCAAGTTGACACTCCATGTTTAGAAACAGAAATCTTGAGGGTGTCATAAAACTGTCATAGACTTGTCAACATGTTTACTCACTGTAATTTTTCTTTGGAGGCAAAGATTTTAGTTTTGTTTAGATATTTAAAGAAAGTTTTAAATATACAGCATACCCTTTTTATAATTAATTATTTTAAGTAAAAAAATATACTTTATTGCTATTAGGTATATTGATTATATTATATAGTTATTCGTATCGTAGGTAAATGGTCTAGGCAGTAGTTATGGGAACCAGATAATGAAGATATGAGACTCGACATCTGAACATGTTTTTTTAGCACTGCATCTTACTACCTGTTCAGGTTATAAACGTTTGTAGGCTACTAATCATGCTAGCGAGATAGGGATGAGGAGGATTGAATTTAGAATATGTTTAACTGCATGTACGTGGAGGGAGAGTGGAAAACAATGTAAGAAATACTGCCCTCAGTACACTCAACCAGGTATTGAACCCTGATCCTCCTGTCATCGGCAGACTAGTCTATTGCTAGAGTTCTGTTGTTAAATTAGAATAAACTTTAACCTTTCAATAAGGATTGTTTATTCGTTATTTGCCATTTTTCTATAAATAAATAAGATAAAATCTTTTTTAGCCTCTTTAAGATGTACTGTTCCTAGCTAGTAGCTACTCATTTGCAAAGTAAAACCAAATTATTTACATCTTTATAGTCATACTGGAACCTAATAGGACTGGTGATGATGATTTTGACAGTCTGGCGAGAGGGGGTACAGAGACATATAGGGCTATCCATTGGAGGTTTGTAATTGTAAAAATGTTAAGAACCTCTGGCTTAAGGCGTCTCTTTCCCAATAGACTGGATTACCGATGACGAGGAGATTAGGGATTTAATATCGGTATGGAGTCTTGATTGTGTTATTTTTCATGATAATTTCCCACCGTTCTTCCATAAAAATGAAAGAGGGGCTATGTATGAAGCAGTTGGTCTGGAACGGGCTCAAACTTGGCCTCGTGACGACAAATGAGGAGCTACTTGGATAAATAGGTGGTGGCTCCTGTCTAGAAAACTGAGATTATTGGCAGTAGGGTTCGTTGAGCTGATTATAAGACACTCTTTATCCACAAATGTTGCGACTATCTTCCGTAACATACGATTGCCACTCGGTCAGTATGGCTCACTTGCGGCCTGACGCCTTGTAGTTTTTTTTTAATGTATGTATATTACTTAATCCGAAAGTTTGTTGGATCCTTAATTTTTCCACTGTTATCGATAAGGCTTAGGCAGCAATTGAGAGGTGTACTATAGAAATATTGGTTACAAAAATATATAAATTATATATTAAACCTTCCGAATATAAACAGTCAGATTTAGAAAGGAAGTAACTTTTTGGACAGCTTCAAAAGTTACTAAAACAATATTTGCTGTCAAGTATAGGCCTACGTCAAATATATCGAGTATAAAAATAGTTTCCGAAAAAAAATACATTAAAAATAATTCAGGGCTTGCCATTATATCATTAAATTTAACAATTTTTTTTGCATTTTATAGTTATTATTATTATTATTATTATTGTTGTTGTTGTTGTTGTTTTTGTTTTTGTTGTTGTTGTTGTTGTTGTTGTTGTTGTTGTTGTTGTTGTTGTTAGCACCACGTCTTACTACCCATTCGGGCTATACGCACTTAAGCTAATGTTTAATGGTAGGTTGATTGTGAGATGAAATGGAGGACCTATAGTTTAGCGTGGGATCTGAACCAAGGTGGAGGCCTGGCATTTCTCACATTCACAAGTTGTGATCAATACTCGTCTTTTTAGAGGTGAAGGAAGGGTTTGGTAATCAGATAAATCTGTGTCGGGACCGAGGATTGAACCCCAGCACAGAAATCCGACACCTTACCCCTAGACCAACAGGCCCCTTCATAGTTGTTTATTTAAGCTAAAGCTGTGCCTAACCAATTTGTTTGTCTCATTGTCGCATATACCAATAATTCAAGAAATATTGAGAATTACGTGTTTGCGCTGAAAAGGCCTTATAATTGACAGAGATTTCACTATAACCAGGAGAATTTAACTATCACTTAAGGTGGGAGTGTAAAGAACGCGAGAAAAGTTAAGTGTTTTTGAATTTTTTTGAATTTTCATCACATGGTAATAATATCTTAAATGATGTTGGGAGGAGCGTGGAAATATGACTATCTACCGATGGGAGTGTCAGCTGAAAAAGGTCGGTAACCACTGCTTTAAACCATGAAACATAGGAATAGTGATCTTAGAAACCGACTTACTAATAATGAACATCTGTCTTCTCTCCTAAGAATCCCCTCCTCCCAGCTTAACCTAGATTATGAAAGAAATGCAGGAAGCTCATTCACAGTTTCACTCATCTCACACCCCGTCATATAAATCTTCTGAATGAACTTAGAAACATATTTAGCCACTAGAGTATTTAAGAGTGTTTTGAATTATCAATATATTTAAACCTATTCATATCAGTATTTGAGTGTCTAGAATTTTTTTGGATGACCATTTTTTTAATGTTTTTTTTTTTTGGCTCTCCTGTAAATAAGTTTGTACAACCGTGGTCCAAAGGCATCAGTATTACATTTCGATCATCGATGACGGGGTCGTTTTTAGTCTCAAAATATCATTCGGGTGGACTGAGGCTAGCATCCAACGTGTGATTTTAACATAATTTTATCCCTCCTTACTCCTCCACTTTCACGTCAATGCGGGTGTACTTCTTCTAAACGTTCCTACCTTTTGGATTAAGCTGTTAATATTTTTCTAACCGCGTCTTAGTAATCGGCCAAGTTATAGGACAAAACAGAATTCAATTACGCTTATGTGATATGGATAGGGTTGTAGAATCTTAGATAAAATATACCAGCATTTGCCTGGAGAACGAGAGTGGGAAACCATTAAATAAAAATACCTTTCAGTACACCCGAGTCGACGGTGACCCAGCCTAACGTGAGCGTGGCGCGTTAGACCAGTTTTCCGCAAACGGTGTATCGTGGCGGCGAATAAGGTGTCCAGTGAGATCACAGCTCAGAGCGCCACGCATCGCTGTTCAATAATAACAAGAATGAAGTTGTAAGAAGAGGCAGCCGTGAGTCGTCTACATTTCTTACTTACTAATACTATTTTGTACCAGAAAAAAACTCAAAAGCTTTATGGTTTATCCAATGTTAAAGAAGCGGACACAGAAAAAGAACTTCAACCTTTAATCTTGGAACATTTGAAGTTACTTTAGGGGGAAAAAATTAGCCTATAACTTCCTAATTCTGACTTACTGTACAACCGTTTGGACTGGGTGCGTAATCCATTTTCTGCTGCCATGGAGCGTACCCAAAAGAAGAAAAAAAAAGGCTTATTAAGTGTACCGTGAACTTAAAAAGTTTGCGGAACACTGCGTTAGACCATACTACCACCGATGCTAGTTTATCCGTTAATAGCCTTGTTTTAAAAACTTATGGTTCAAAAAAAACAAAGTTGTGTGCCTTAAGGTCAGTATAGCGGTTGTTGTGCAAGGCCATCCCTTCTGAGTTTCCCCTCCCCCATGTCTACACCATTTCCAACCACTCTCCCCTTCTTTCCATTCCTTGAAAAAAAAAAAGCCTGCCTTCATATCCTTGTACATTTTCACGTGCTTCGCCCCGTCTCCTGTCCGGTGCTATTTCGTGCGTCACTTCCCCGAGATGCCCTGACGTTGCTGTCACTCCAGTGTGTTCCACATGTTCTCCTCTTTTCTCTATACCCCAGTACTTCTTCCTTCTACCCTCTTTCTTTATCGCTATCACCTCACGTACTTCTTCCTACACTGTTAACACAAAAGTTCTTCTTTTTTTCTATCAATGTTGTATCGCCCCAATAAGATTATTTAGATTATTTACCGTCCACCTTATAGAAACATATGTCCGCACACAATTTACAGACTAAAGTCGTATCAAGTGTACTGGAATAACCACGTGGGCAAATACCTCACATTCCTCGTATTATTTCGTTTGCCGGTGACAATGAAATCATAGTTCAAATCCTAATGGGTGGTTTTCTACAGTTGACTTCCCCGCTCCCTCTACACGTTATGGGGTGACCTGGTGGTCTAGGGGTAAGGTGTCAGACTTCTGTGCTGGGGGTCTGGGGTTCAATCCTCGGTCCCAGCACAGATTTATCTGATTGCCAAACCCTTCCTTCACCTCTGACAAGATGTGTATTAATCACAACTTGTGGATGTGAAGAATGCCAGGCCTCCACCGTGGTTCGGATTCCACGTTAAACTGTAGGTCCTCCATTTCATCTCACAATCACCCTACCATTGCACATTAGCGTAAGTGCGTAGGCCTATAATCAGAACGGGTAGTAAGACGCGGTGCTAATAATAATAATAATAATAATAATAATTTACACGTTATGCGGTGGGAATTGAGAAGAAATGTATTCCCAATTTACGTGGAGGGAGAGTACTAAACCAGTTAAGAAAAAAATACATGCGTTTGGCATTCGAACCATGACCTCTCCATCCGAAGCAACCAGAATTTATCAAAATGATGCCCTATTCCATGGGCATGGTGTTGTCTATTTACGTATAAATTGTAATTTTAACTACAGAAAAACCCCGTTCCACCGAGCTTTGGTAGTCAGAAATTTCGTATAGTCCGAACACACGTTTTGGAAAACGGGGGAGAAATTTAAGTCAAAGTTAAAATAGAATGGTAAGAAATAGTGATATTTGATAGTAAATGTTTAATATTGGCATGTAGTAGTGGACACAATGTATTTTCTTGTAACCAAGAATAATTACACTACAGATTATGCGTTTAACATCAGTTAAATGAATAAACATTTGATTAAACTAATTCAAAAGTAGTTTAAAGTATGTGTAAATACTGTATCCCTGTGTTCTCCCGCTTATTGGCATTGTTTGTACATACTTGTTCTAGATTAAATTAGTTTGTAATTCTCGTGCTAATATACAGCCATGTAAATAAGGCGCACAAAATGTCTATAAAATAATGTTAAACGAAATAAATATTCTCAAGGCAAATGGTATTCCATATTGATTGATTATTCAACATTATATTTTGACCACTCGGTCAGTAACGTGTTTGTATTTTGAGCTAAGGTTCCCGGGTTCGATTCCTGGCACGGTTGAAAAATTTATAATTGGTTAAATGTGGATTTCGCCTTTCACAGTGATATTTTAAAGGCGGGGGCTGGGTGTTGTGTCTGTTCTAGATTTAATTTAGTTTATTAGTCGTGTTCTGATATAATCAGTCGGTTCAGAAAGTACACGTTAAATAACGAAAATAAATAGGAAAAAAATTACTAGATGTCAGTCTAATCTAGTAAGGGGGGGAGGGGGCTCTCTGGTGAAGGGGAGGTAGGTGCTAGAATTGATGCTGGATGTGTTTAGGTGTATTTTTTTTCTAAATTGTTTACCAAGCTTTCTCCATGTTAGTGTAGCTACATTTCCTCTGAATTTGACCCTACTCGTCCTTATTTACTAGCGTACTTAAAATGCGTATTGGTCGGATGAGTAGTAGAACGCAGTGGAAATGTCAATTCAGCCTCTTAAGGATAAATGAGTAGCTACTTGAATGGAAAAGTAGCAGCTCTGTTCTAGAAAACTAAGATTAACGCCCGGAGGGTTCATTTTGCTGACCAAATGACACCCTCTATTTTCATATTTTTTTCTGGGCAGCACGGTTTTTAATAACACTAATAACCAACATCGATGGTCACATAGCTAAACGCGTCACTCTCACGTTAAACTAGATCACCAGTGACGAGGATACCGGGATTTGAATCCCGATTGGGTGTACTTGGGGTGGTTTCACCTCAATGGTTTCCTAATTTCCCTCCTCACACTATGGCTCCAAACCTGTATTAAAACGAGGTAATAAAATATTTAAACTAATAAGTATAGTATGAGAAAGTTCAAATTCAAAGTAAATGTATCTGTATTTACGTGTAGGTAGAGTGGGAAACCATTTTAGGCCAAAAACAAAATCCCCCACTTTAATATAAATAGCTGACTCCTATTTGAAAATCCATCAGGCTCCTTCCTTGTAGCCATTCTTAAACCGTGACTCCTATTAAATTCCTTGCTCCCCTTGGAACAGTGACTAAATACGCGTTTCGTGCGTCTAAGTGAAGCAAAGGGACCAAAAGGTTTTCTGAAGCTGTCACAACAATGAACTCAGAAATAATCTACACCGACTCTGGTTCTACCATCAGCACCCCCTCTAGCCCCCTTATGCCTGAGACTCTCCCGTCTGTCGGGATGGAACTCTCTCCTTTTCCTGTCTATTCCTCCTGTCTGTTCTGGGTGGTGTTCGAGGAGTAGATGTTTGTCTCTAGTTGAGGGAGGAAGAGGGGACATAAAAGTGAAAATTGAGCAACAGCTTCAGGATTATTGGAGAAGTGAAATACTTTTTTTGCTATACAGTAGAATTAGGATAATTCGAAAATACAAACTTTATGGTTCAATCAGTAAACCTGAAGATTTTATCTATTGTTTATAGATAAGCAAATTACAACAAACCAAGATATCTAATTTTTCCAAAGGTAACGGCAAAAACTGATTTAAGTCTACAATTTTTGTGGGTTTTTTTTTCCAAGTTTTTATATTTTGAATTTAAATTTTTCTTGGTTTTTCTTGTGTGTATAGATTTTTTATGTGGGTTTTATACAGCATGTAAATTATAAAATGTGTGTGTTTTTATGTAACATATCCCGATAACATTGATTGTTTACCAGCTGCCTAGGTATTCATTAAAAAATTTGTAGGATTTGGGATATTTCGAATTTCTTTAGATAGTCCTTGGACTTTGAATTAAATAAGTTCTACTCTACTTGGTTTGCTATATAAGCAAACTGTGATGTACTTTTCTTTATTTTACATTAAGCAGCTAGGCCTTACTCTATAAAAGTGGTTCTCAACTTTTTTTTTTTGTTCACAGCATACTATTATTTTGTCGTGAGTCTTAACGACACACTGAAGTGCAATTTAGTAACACTTACGGGAGATTAGAACATACGCATGCGCAGAGAAACTTATCTCATTTAGAGAAGTAATGCTTATGTGTATCTCCTCTATTTTACGACGAATTGAACTTTTTCTATAACAATTGATAAGATTCTCATTAATTCTCTGAAAAAGGTTATGCTTTCGAGCATTATTCAATTATTTATTTTTCTTAAATTTGAAATTGAATAAAACGTCTTTTGATATTTTTTTTCTACAGTAACATAACATCGAGAACTTGGTGGCACATCCAGTGAATTAAGGAGACCACCCTTTAATAACCACTGATATACAATATGTAAACTATATTTTGTGATTTAGACTTCATACAAACCTCCCAATGGTAAAATACAGATACAAGTTGACTACAGTCCATGGGTGCTCCGGAAGTGTTACAGTAATTAATTACAATATAGTGCTAAGTATCCGAATCTCAATTATACGAATTTAAAATCAACCGAATCAGCGCAAACAAAGCATAAGTCTCCCCTCCTTGATAAAGTCCACGCGTGGTCGTTATTCATGTCCATTCTATTCAATCTATAACAATCACACTTATTCATTTTTCATATTTGATATAGTCTATATATAAATTATATTCTAGCACCGCGTCTTACTACCCATCTGGACTAGACGCCAATGTAACGCCTAATGCATTAAGGATAAGGAAGGTTGAATTTAGTGAAATAGTCGTACCCGAATTTGTGTGGAAGGAGAATGGAGAACAATTTAGGAAAACCCATCCTCAGTACACCTGACAGAATCGAACCTCAATCTCCTTGTCATTGACATCCTAGTCTATTGTGAGAGTGACGCCTTAGACCTTGCTGTCATTGAAGTGGGTGGTATATTAAAACAAGTTTTTAATATTCTGATAATCTCTGGTATCTCAAACAAAGAAGGAAGATGAATTTTTAGTAATTAAAAAAATCTTCTAAAAGTACATTTTGGAGGATTCCATTTGATCTCAGACTTTTCGAATACAGAACACAATAATAATTTTAAATATAATAATAATTTATTACTATATAGTAGTAGTAATATTCCTAATAGTAGTAATAATAACCTAATACTGTAAGCTGTAATAGTGTTGTGTTAGTGTTTTTTTTGTGGATAAGAATATTTTTCTGTAATTTCACTATCTCCCACTTCCGTGGCCGCATGGTCTGAGGCACTACTCTCGCTGTAGACAATATGGGAAGATCAAGGTTCGGATTTCGGTTGGGTGTCCTGAGGGTGGTTTTCCACTCTCCCTCCACGCAAATGCAGGTACACTTCCTATAGATATAACCTTCTTAGCCATTAGCGTAATTAGTACATTAGCGTGTTCAGCCCGAACAGGTAGTAAGACGTGGTGCCAATAATAATATAAAATTATTTTTTTTAACATCACGTCTTACTACCTATTCAGGTTATACGCCTATGTACTAATTACACTAATGGATTAAGGATTATGAAGGCTCATATTTAGAGGAATTGCACCCACATTTGCGTGAAGGGAGAGTGGGAAAAATATCCTCGGTGCAGCCGACTGGGATTGAGCTCCAATCTCCCCGTCTTTGGCAGTCTAGTACAACACGAGATTAGCACGTAATACCATGCGGCCACCGAAGTGGATTAAAATAATTTAGTATTTAAGTCCACCCGCACTGACACGTACGTGGGAAAAGGCACCATTCTCTTCTAGTCTGGTTTGTTAGTGACTTGAATATTAGGGCTCCAATACCGACAGAGTATACTGAAGTGTTTTTTCTCCTAAATAGTTCCCCACTCTTCCTCAACGCAAATTCGGGTACAGAGACTCTAAGCTCTACATTCCTCATCTGTACACTTTTAGTACACACGTGTGGATATTCCGAACGGATAGTATGAATCTGTGCGGACAAAAACAGCTCGTGTTTGATTTATTCTGACCAGCCACACGTGATTCCATCTTCTATAAGTTGGGCGTTTTGCATATATTATACCGTGCTCTCTTAATAAGCTCCTGTATTATAATAAGTCAAGGTTGGTACAGTGCTGATCTTAAAAAGTATAATTTAAAAACTCTTAATTGCGTAATTTTATTTACTTTATTGATTCCAACAGTTAATTTAACTAATTTATCAAGCTAATTGAGGTATTTTTGTATGTTACGCGTGGCAGGGTAAAGGTTGGATATCACTTATCAGATACTTTTGGAATATATATTGGGATGAAACAAAGAGATGCACTTTCCACATTACTTTTTAATTCAGCCTTAGAGTATTCTTTTAGGGAATGCAAGAGATTAGGAAAAGTTTGCCATTAAGCCTATTAAACGGTACATTGCCGCTATTAGGATAAGCAGGTTATTGTCCACCGATGAAGTAGGTCCCACATGTACGGTAAATACTGTAAATAATATTTATAATAATTATATAATGTTACACACATCTTTAGATGTATGTCTGTTAGTAACTTAAATACATACAAATATAACTAAATATGACAAAAGTTCTATCTTTTTTAAATATATAACGACAATTATGTTAAAGAAGTCAAGCTTTCAGCAGATTTGTTTACAAATCATAACCTTTTATGATTTCAAATGCAAGAAAATTTTTACTAAAAAACACAAATGCCCAATTTTTTTAATGAGTAGTTTACCATTACATGATTAGTAACATTGGCAATAAATGAATTAAATTTGTATCAATCTTTTGTTGAGAAAATATCATTAAAACTTTAGAAAAAGTAATTTATAGCTTAATTCATTTAATGCCCCTGAGTTCTAACATCATGTAAACTTCAAATCTCTTAGCATGGCTGCAGGAGATCTAATTTGTGACAGGTCCAAAGAAAGGACACACAAAACTACGTTAACAGTTTGATCGAACCATTTATGATTGACGTAGTGTGTGTGTGTGTGCTTGTGTGTCTGTGTATGCGCGCACCATCCATTAAAAACCCATCCACCTTGTTCCCAAGAAAAATGAACCCGCTCCCTCAATATCATTTAACAAACATCTAAAACATTCAAACCATTCTATCACGAATATGAGCTGACCAAATTTGTCAAGTAGACCTCGGTTGCTGGCCCTCCCCCTCCTACCCGACCTCTGGCCACATTAACATGGTCTGTGTTATTAGTCGGGTAAGTATGTAGGTTAGCTTAGTCCCGGTGATAACGTCTGCTTGTGATGAATGTCTTGCATGCGCTCTTGTTTGACAAGTGATCCTAGGGGTGATAAAGAGGTATGATATACAATGTTAGTGATACATTGCAACCAAAACTAGTAACTACCTTCGTTGGGATTGCCTGTTACAATAGATAAAAACGTGTCTAAAAGACGAACCAGTTTGTTTTGATAAATGATTGAACTTTCTTTTAAATCCGTTCTTAACAAGTTTTGTTTTGTGAGTACCCTTTTGGTTAAACGTTACTATAAAAAGAAAAAAAAATCACTTTAATTTAAATAGCTCTTGATAGAAAGGACAAATTTTTATACTATGCAGGATTGGCTTTTTTTTTAATGTTACACTTCTTATTACTATTTCGGGATGTTCACATATCCATACAAATGGAGAAGGCATAAGAAATGTAGAATTTAAAAGGAGGGTACCTAGATTTGCGTGGTGGAATAGAAGGGCAACCTCCACCTCGGTTCATATTTTATTTTAACCCAAACGTCAGTTGCGGCTCAAGAGCTGAGTGGACCCGGGTGGCTGTCCGGGGTGCCACTAAGAAGGGGGTGCTATAGAGATCACCAACATATTAAATTTGACATACTGGTATAGTTTTTTGTGGCGAATAAAATGTCACTCTTAAAACATTATTTTACATCCGCCATCTTGAAAAAAAAATGGCAGCTTAGTTTTATTTTTTAATTAAACCATTAATTATATTAAAGTGTTTGTTATAGTAAAACATAAATAGGAGAACGTTGTCTATAAAATATTTTCTTATAGTTTTATTTTTTGTCCTAGTCGTTTTCGTACAATCTTGCAGTGAAACGTTTTGATTTTGATCAATATTAATAGTGGAGCTTCTTTTCAGATTATTTTCTTATAACACCCAGGCTACGTTAAGTTTGGATGTGTTATGTTTGAAGATTATTTTCCTATTATCCCCTGGTTATATAGGGGAGAGGGCGACAAAAAGCAATCTGCCTGGGCGCAAAATTTACCTCTGACCTTCCTTGCCCGCAGCCCTCGTCACCAGAAATCTAGAAAATACGAGGCTAGTTCTTTTTTCTGAATGTTGATCGTTCTATCGTCTGATTTAATTTCACTAAAATCTGTTAACAAAGATTGTTTGTTTTTATTTTGACATTGCGTCCTACTAACTACCTGTCAAGGATATTCAATTTTAATTACATTAATGGTGTAGAGATGAGGAAGATATAGTTTTTTTTAATTACGGGTATTTTCTTGGTGGGAGAGTAAGAAAACATGTTAATTACATCCAGCCGAGCTTCAAACCCTGACCTTAGCATCATTGCCAAATAAAACTCGACGAGTTGAACTGTATCCCATGTGACCACCGATGTAGGTAGGTAAAAGAAAAGTTTAGTTTATTGTGAACTGGCTATACAATTCTCTCATCAAACTTTCATGGTATGAAGGCCATCTCTTCTTTTTTTTCCCCGCCGTGTCTATCTACCCGTTTGGGCTATACGCGTTTGAATGAGGGAGTAAGGTAGAATTTTGATCAAGTGTGCCCGCATATCTAAGAACGGTTGTCATTCGAATGAGCTTTATAGTCTTAGTTACCTGTAACGTCATGGCCGGTAAGATAGGGCATTTCGTGTTAGTGAATTTCCGTTTTACTCAGCGAGTTTCAAAAATATAACGTTGAAACAAAAACCATAAATTCTTAAATAATTCTATAAATAGTCCTACTGTGTCAGAAAAAATTTTTTTTTTCCTTAAGTAGTTTTTTGTAAACGTATTTTTTATAAATCCTCTACAACTTACGCTATTTGTCTTGGTCACGAAAATGGCCAGTAGGAATCTTCCTGACAGGATGTAGATTAAAAAAGTCCGTTGTAGCATATGCCCATCTATAATAGGAAACAAGAAAAGGGTAAAATGAAAAAGCAAGTTAATATTTTTAACGCGCAAATATTGTGACTGAGTAAACTCGTCGGAGGAAGAGGGAAACATAGACAAGAGCCCTCTCAGGGTGAACGTCTCGATTTCTTCCCTCTTTTTTCTATTTTTTACATTGACTCTAGCTTGACTTATAGAGCGTACGCACACCGGTGACGATCCATGAAACTTAGTACTTAGATCAAACACCTTTAAATAGCGTAACGTTCTCTGTGTTGGTACAAGTAAAAAGAAGGATCAGATTAGGTTAGCCTTAACATATGTGGCCGATCGCACGCAACGTTCTTCATACAAAGGTCAGCTTGTCAGGCGATATGTTTTTATGTTTCTCTCGTTCTATAATGTGGTCATTCTCTATGTACTTTCTCTATGATGTCGTACTTAATTTTTTTCTTCCAAAAATATTCACTTTACTTATTAATTTTTCCTCTTTTCACATTTTGTAATTCCACCTTTTTCTTCTCTCCATCTCTTCCATTCTCGTTTCCCACTTGTATTGATCATCTTTATCCCCGTCTCTGCTTCTCTTTGTCAACTATTTTTCCCCCCCTTTCTATCTCTCTTTCTGTTTCAATTTTTCTCTTTGCACGCCACAGACTTGAAGTACAAGTGATTGATGGTTTATTTTGTTGTCTAGCTGTTAGAGAGAGATTGGGGTGGTGGTTTTTGTATGGGGGGGAGGGGGCCAGCGGGGGCTAAGGAGGGAGAAGAGTAGTTTCCAACATTCAAACTGAACTGTTACGTCCCTTCTATCTGTAGTTGTCTATTCCCGTCTCTCTCTTGCTTTTAACGTTTGCGTTGTCCGCCATTGACGAATTCCCCTTCTTCCCTGAAGCCACCCTCTTACATATATATACTTATTTTATCGTTTTGGGTTCAAAACTCTTACCAACAAATCTATTTCGTGCATTCATAATGTATTGTATACAGGCCTACTGGTTAAATAAATATATTAATGTAACGTACTTTGTTAATTCAAAAACCGACAAATGGATTTGTTTTCATCTTACAGGTTTGATTAAAATTCTTGTTTTATTTCAAGTGGAAACCAAGATTATTTGCATAAAAAAACATAAAATTGCTTAGTTTAATTTTATTACTTAAGACTGTACCATTTTCAATTTTAATTTTAACGTTTGTATTGTATTTACGTTGAGTGGGAAAATTATTGTGCTTTCTGAGAGTTACAATAATTCATAGTACTAGAACAAACACTCCTACGTTATTTTCATGGCTATACAACCACTTTCGCATTTTTATTGATTTTTTTTCATCTAAAGGGCCAAAACTTCAATGAATGTGTGAAACATATTTTTGTCACAAAGCAAATGTTGTAAAAGTTCCCCCAAAAATGGTTTTATTTAGTCATATGATGTACTAGTTACAGAAAGCACAGTATTTTTTCCACACAAAAAATTATGATACGCAAAAATAATTCAAGCGATTGAGACGCAGGGGGAAAGATAACTTGAGTTAAGGAAGTTTTTAATCAAGTTTTCGTCAAGTTTTGAAAAATTTTCACCAGGATGAATAAAATTTTAATCAGTATATACGTTTAGTTTAACTTTCTACAAATAATATAGTAGTTTTTTTTATTGATATTTGTATATTTGTGTTTAAGCTGTAACTTTTTAAGGAAGATAAAAACCATATTAAATTCTGCGATTTCCATTTCCATTTATTTTGAATTTTATTTGTTCACATTTTCAGTGTGAAACGTTCTCTCTTCCTTTACATAAAGAAAAAAAAGTATTTATTCTTGGTGTTAGTGCCTCAAAAAACTCTAATAATAACAATAATTGGCTTATATCAGGTACTAACACGATACTCTTAACACAAATTTCTTGTTAAAATGATTACTTAACACAGTGTTTTTTTCCCTTCTCCCTCCTTCTATCCAGGTTCATAGAAATGACCTTGCCATGCATTAAGGCCTCAATCCCAGTTCTTTGAATGACGTCACGACCGTCTTCTCACTGCTCACTCACACAAACAATCCGTGGAAGTAGTGAAAAGTTATGTTCACTTTATTTGATTGTGTCTTTTAACCAACACACCTGACCCTGCCGGTAGCACGGGATGATTTAATAAAAACCTTCCTCGTCATGAAAGGTAGTAGGTTAGAGAGAGATAGAAAGAGAGACCGCCACTTAGCGAGATAATAATCAAGGTGTTGCTGCTTGCTTGATGGCAGGGCTTTATTGTGACGTCACTTTTGTAACAGTGACCTTGACACGGTCAGGTGGTGAACGTAGCTAGTCCCGTCATAACGGTTTGGATGTAATTACCAGAGGAATAATATGTTCGCCGATAGACCTGACTTATCGGCACAGTCGGCATCATCTCTTGAATAATTAATTCAAATAATCCTAGTTTGATACACACTTAAGACAAAGAGTGTATCACTTTTAATTAGATATTTTTTTACCTCACTCAGCTCTGAATTGTCCACTTATTCTTTTATTAACTAGGTAGGGATGAATAATTTATGGTTTAGAGGTAGAGTGCACATTTTCACGTGGAATAAAACCATTAATGAGAATAAAAACTAAGTTCTCCCATAAAAGATTGGAACTCAGACCTTCTCGTCTCTGGCAAACTAAGCCAAATGAGACTGGTTTGAAAAGATGTTGTTGTCATAGATTTAGATGTTGTATTTGTTATTGACTGATATGAAAGTGTGATTATTTACCTTTTTAAATACGTTTAACAATATTTTCTCAAGGTATGGTAAAGATAGTTATTATGAAATGCACTAGCATTATTGGGTAGAAAGTATGAAAAAATTTGTTGAAAAATACCCTTGGTGTACTCAGCAGTGGCTTTAATTCCGATCTCCTTTTAAAAAAGGCCAAATGCAATGCGATTCTAACACCTTATGCCACTCGGCCACCACTGCCTAAACCTGTTATTATCTTCTTATTACTTTCTCTGTATCTTACAGGTAGAGAAAGTATGGTGATCGTCAAAAAAATCGAAGTCGAGATTTTGATGAATTTTGACGTTTCATGACTTCCTGAATCCGAAAAAGTGGTTTTTGAATTTCCGTCTGTCTGTCTGTCTGTCTGTCTGTCTGTCTGTCTCTCCAACTAGAGCCTAAACTATTTTACCGATTGAGCTGAAACTTGATATCTTGGGTTTTCATAGGGTTGCCCCGAGGGGTTTTTGGAATTGGACATCTACCCCTAAAATTAAGGGTAGTTTACTGAAGGGAAAAAACAGAAAAAGTCGATTTTCTCAAAATCGGCTCTAACGATTTTGATTAAATTTCATTTATGAACATTAATAAATATTCCAAACAAAATGGCTACTCTCAATATTTCGGCAAAATGGCTTTAAGGGCTCCGGTCTGATGCGTAAATTAACATTTTTTATAATAGCTCCGAAACTATTTGAGATATGAAATTACTTAGCATTACAAATATGTATATATATTTATAATACAAATATTTTATTCGAAACATATTTTTATAAAATCAATAATTTTCAATCTATACGCAATTATATATATATTTTTAGCTTTTTGGACATTAAAGCTTAAGTATTGCGATCGTAAAAAAAACTAACCTGAAATGTTGATGGATTTCGACGTCTCATGACCCCCCGAACCCTAAAAAATAGTCTTTGCAATGCCGTCTGTCTGTGTGTCTATTAAAACTTAAAATTAAGGGTAGTTTACTGAAGGGCAAAAAGAGAAAAAGTCGATTTTCTCAAAATCGGCTCTAACGATTTTGATTAAATTTCATTTATGAACATTAATAAATATTCCAAACAAAATGGCTACTCTCAATATTTCGGCAAAATGGCTTTAAGGGCTCCGGTCTGATGCGTAAATTAACATTTTTTATAATAGCTCCGAAACTATTTGAGATATGAAATTACTTAGCATTACAAATATGTATATATATTTATAATACAAATATTTTATTCGAAACATATTTTTATAAAATCAATAATTTTCAATCTATACGCAATTATATATATATTTTTAACTTTTTGGACATTAAAGCTTAAGTATTGCGATCGTAAAAAAAACTAACCTGAAATGTTGATGGATGTCGACGTCTCATGACCCCCCGAACCCTAAAAAATAGTCTTTGCAATGCCGTCTGTCTGTGTGTCTATTAAAACTTAAAATTAAGGGTAGTTTACTGAAGGGCAAAAAGAGAAAAAGTCGATTTTCTCAAAATCGGCTCTAACGATTTTGATTAAATTTCATTTATGAACATTAATAAATATTCCAAACAAAATGGCTACTCTCAATATTTCGGCAAAATGGCTTTAAGGGCTCCGGTCTGATGCGTAAATTAACATTTTTTATAATAGCTCCGAAACTATTTGAGATATGAAATTACTTAGCATTACAAATATGTATATATATTTATAATACAAATATTTTATTCGAAACATATTTTTATAAAATCAATAATTTTCAATCTATACGCAATTATATATATATTTTTAACTTTTTGGACATTAAAGCTTAAGTATTGCGATCGTAAAAAAAACTAACCTGAAATGTTGATGGATGTCGACGTCTCATGACCCCCCGAACCCTAAAAAATAGTCTTTGCAATGCCGTCTGTCTGTGTGTCTATTAAAACTTAAAATTAAGGGTAGTTTACTGAAGGGCAAAAAGAGAAAAAGTCGATTTTCTCAAAATCGGCTCTAACGATTTTGATTAAATTTCATTTATAAACATTAATAAATATTCCAAACAAAATGGCTACCCTCAATATTTCGGCAAAATGGCTTTAAGGGCTCCGGTCTGATGCGTCAATTAACATTTTTTATAATAGCTCCGAAACTATTTGAGATATGAAATTACTTAGCATTACAAATATGTATATATATTTATAATACAGATATTTTATCCGAAACATATTTTTATAAAATCAATAACTTTCAATCTATACGCAATTATATGAATTTTTTTAACTTTTTGGACATTAAAGTTTAAGTATTGCGACCGTAAAAAAAAACTAACCTGAAATGTTGATGGATGTCGACGTCTCATGACCCCCCGAACCCTAAAAAATAGTCTTTGCAATGCCGTCTGTCTGTGTGTCTATAAAAACTTAAAATTAAGGGTAGTTTACTGAAGGGCGAAAAGAGAAAAATTTGGTTTTCTCAAAATCTGCTCAAACGATTTTGATTAAAATTCGTATCTAGGCGTTGATTAAGATTATAAATAAACTGGCTATTTTCATTTTCCTATGAAAATGATTTTTAGGGTACTTTACAGAAGCGTTAATTTCCGTATCTCCACAACTATTTGAGAAACTAAACAACTTATCATTGCAAAATTGTAGGACTATTAGAAATAAAAAACTTTTATTTGACATATATTTTTATAAAAGCAACAGTTTCTGAGATATTTGCAAATATATTAATACAATTTTGTGAGCTTTAGTTGTAAACATATACTACTTAAGTCTTAACGCAATAATTCTCCAATGCCATAGAGTAATTAAATATAAGTATCTAAAAAAGTATGTTATTTTTCCTTAAAGCTCTTAGGAGAAATGTTTGCATAGCAATGATCTATCTCCATTTTAGACTCAATAGTCAATATTTACATTTTTTATTGGTCAAAATGTATAAATGAATAATTAAATATCAATGCGATGACTTGAAGATCTGCAACACCTTATAAAATGTTAAAATTTTAACCAGAAATCGAAATTTTAATACGAAGTGTTGACCCTTGTGGAAGACATTAAACTGTTTGAAATGCTCTTAGGTGGACAAAGATGCGCCTCTTTTCTCATTGATTCTATATCATTGTATATTATTTTATGCGTGTTCTTATGTGGAGTGGTGATAATACAATGTACATTATTCCGTTCAGAAATCTTACGAGTTTATAGAAAGAGAGTGAAAGTCTGTGCGGTGTACCGTACCATTTATTTTTTAATTTGGGCTTCTAAATTTGTATTTATACTTACTAAGAATTTTGCTTTAACTTAAGCATTTGTGTTTACAGCCATTTAAATTCTTTGGACCTCCTGATTGTAGTTGATTACAAACCACTCGTATTTTGAGTTGGTTGGCGTGCCAAGAGTTGGAAGTACAACTCCAATACGCCAACATTAGGTTTTTTTAAGGCCCTTGGCTCTGTCGAGTGCAAGTCTAAAACCTATTTTGTGGGATATTGCGTGGGAGGGTGAAAGGCGTGGCGTGGTTTCACAACAGAACAATGTATCCTTCCACGACAACAAGAACAGATGGATCATGGAAACGGTAGATAGTGCTAGCTACTGGACAGGTCTTGTGGAAAAATCATACGTTTGGAAATATCAGTTTTCTCGAGAACGAGTGAAATTTTTATGGTAATAATTTCAACACCTCTTCTAAGATAATGTATTGATGTTTATTAATTGTTACATTTTCTTATTTTTGTTAAAAAGTCAGCAGTTTTCTATTGAAAAATATCAAAATTATTGATATTTGATCATTTTTAAAATCATAGAGGAGGTGTGAATATAAAAAATATAACTTAATCAACATGCTTATATTCTTGAACAAACCGTTTCCAAACAAAAAATTCCAAAACAATAAACGTTCTTGTTCCCATGGCTCTGCATTTCCAAGCCAAATGAAAAGGGTCAATCACCTTAAGCGCCACGTCCTATTACCTTTCTGGTTATACGTCTATGAACTAACTAGGGATTAGAAAGGTTTTATTTAAAGGAAATTAACCTACATCTGCATAGAGGAAGAGTGGAAAAACATTTAGAGAAAACCAGCCTCAGTGAACCTGACCAGAATTTAACCCCTATCTTCCCGTTCTTGCTTGTCTTGTCTAATATGAAAGTTGTGCTTTAGACTATGGGGCCACCGAAGTGGTTTCCAACATTATTAAACGGCAGCTTAGTGAAAGGGAGATTATGACTGCCTAAAACTGAACCTAGTGATCTCCGAATCAATGCTATCTCACTAAACACAACGTCTCCAATTAGGACAGATATGGACTTTGCGTAGAGAAAGTTTAATGTAAAGTCCTCAAGTACTATGACTATTATGTCAAGAGTATCATCGGGAAAAGGTATCAATCTCACCTGGTTTGAAACCCTAGCGTATATAAATAAGATATTATTTTGAAATGGTTTTATTCTCTCTCCCCACACAAATTCGAGTACATTTCTTCTAAATTTTATATTCATAATTCCTACCCTATTAGGTTTGCTATATGGATAGCCCGGATAGACATTTAGGCACAGCACACACGCAAAAGGAAGTCGATAGATAATTACTTCATTTAGCTTTAGTTATTAATTATTTATCTGTGAATTTTGGTTTACATAAAATTATACAAACCATATTCTTTCAACTATACAAACGTGGACACACGTCATATGAACTTTTTTTTTTTTCACTTTTTGTTCCGACTGTCAAAACGATGTGTGTGTTTGTGCCCTACATGACGTTTCCTGCAAGTGATAACATCTGCTTAAACATACAAGTATCAACATTTTTTGACATTTTGTTCATGCGTTCTCTATCCCCTCCGTCCTCTTTCCCTTCCCTATTCCTACCCCTCTCCCCCCCCCCTCGCACCAACCCACCTCTTAGCGTTCATATGTAACCACAGTACAGACATTGGGAGTCGGTACCAAACTTCCTACTTACCAATGTAAAATAATAGTAGAGGTCATACGTATATACATCGATGGTAATAATAGGTCTTGTGTGCAAGAGGGCATGCGCACGGAGCGAATTTATTTTTGTTTTTTTTTGCGTATGACATTGAACCGCGCGCACAGCTGACTATGTCATTATCATGATTGGAAGCGCGTAACAACACACACCATTACAGACAAAGCTTAGAGGAAAAACAAAGCGCTCGATAGAAATGAGGGTTTTTATTAACTACTGTACAGTTCGGTAGCAATAGCCCGCAACATAACTTATGGGTTTTTTTTGAATGGATAATTTCACCACCTTTTAGGTAATGCAAACCTGACTTTGTGGTGAACAAAACATTTTACTATATTATTAGTGCGATTTTAAAGGATTTTTTTATAGAACCGCTTCTTACTAGACATTTGGGTTACACGCTTATGTAGGCCTACTAATTACGCTAATGTTTTAATAAGGATTAATAGGGCTATATTTAGAAGAAGTGTACCTGCATTTGCGTGGAAGAAGAGCGTAAAACTATTTTGGTATAGCCACCCTCAGTACACCTGACCAAGATTAGAGCCTCGATATCCTCGTCTTCGGCATTATAGTCTTAACACAAGTGTAGCGCGTTAGACCATGAGGTCACCGAAGCAGGTTATATATAGGTATTAATAATTTGTAAATATTGATCATATAAAGTGGATAAAATTAGTAATAAAGAAGTTAACAGAAGAATGACCCACCTTGGTGGCTAAGTTGTCTAACGCATTAATTTCGTGTTGAGGCAGAATGGCGAGGATGGGGAGATCAAGGTTCGAATCTCACTCGGGTCAACTGGGGGTGGTTTTTCCTAAATTGTTCTCCACTCTCCCTCCAAGCAAATGGGGGTTCACTTCTTCTAAATTCAACCTTCCCAATTACTAGCCCATTAATGTAATTAATACTTAAGCGTATAAACCAAACTGGTAGTAATACGCGGTGCCAAAAGAACAGAAGAGTGGGCGAGAAAGGAATCTGGTTGAAGATGTTAACAAATAGAACAGAGATACTGGTTGGCCACATTCTGAGACATAAGAGACTGCTACAAACTATATTAGAAGTATATGTGGAAGGAAAGAGTATCAGAGGAAGACCCCGGCAAAGTTTTATTGACCAGATAATATAAAACGTCGGTTGCAAGACATACCAAGAACTGAGGAGTAAAGCAGAAGATCAGAATGGAGAACTATTTTACCAAAAAAATTGTAAAATGTTATCAATGCTGGCCAGAAAAAATTATGTTTGTATTTTTTAATACGCTCCCTCCTGCTATAATTACCACTGCAATTCATATAAGAAGTCAACCAAACACGCACTGGTAGTCACTAAGTATAAGGCATTGGTATCGCAAACGACTCTTATTAACCATGACCAGGAGGATGAGGTTCTCAACATTTGATCTATCCCTTTGGCTCTCTACGCTGATGCAAGTGCATTTCTACTAAAACTACACACCTTAGACAAAACAGTTAATACTCTTATCGGTGGGTACACGCATTTAACGCTGAGATTATCCGGCTTGCCAGAGGTCGGGGAGAAAATCCTTCCAGGTATACTGTAGCCATTTTCTCCCAAATGGTTTCCCACCCTCTCTTAGTGCAAATATAGAACCAATTTACTCTATACCCCCTTCGGCGGCCACATGGTCTAAGTCGCAACTCTCACAGTAAATTCTATTGCCGATGACAGGGAGATCGAGGTTCAAATTTCGGTTGGAAGAACTGAGGGTTTTTTTTCAAAATGGTTTTTCACTCTACCTCCACGCAAATTTGTGTACACTTCCTATAAATATAACCAATTTATATATAATCAAACCCCGATCTGCCTATCATCGGCAGTCTAGCCTATTGCGAGAGTAGTGCCTTAGACCATACGGCCACTGAAGCTGGTAATGGGTTTTTATAGGTATCAATAAAATCTATCAAAATAGTAAAATTTTATCAATGGTCGACGCAAAATAAAAGTTTGTGTTTTGCAAATTGCGCTTACTAATAAAATTATATTGTATTTAGTCTCTTTCTCCACTCAGTCACATAAACTGCCCATGATTTAAAATAAAATTACAAAACGAAACTTTTTAGTGAAATGTCGAATGTTGAAAACTATTTGTTTACCTTGTGAAAGTTGTTGACCCGGTCGTTGATGGTTACGTGATTTTGAATTGCATCATAGTTGAGTTGAAAGTTCTGACGAAATTCACAAGAAAGGTTGTCCCTACTAAACTAAAGCTCTCAACTAATGACCCCTAATAATACTTAATTGAATCATATGATTGTGCGAGAACTGCTTGACTATAAATAACTTTTGAGACAAAATTGTCCAGTTAAAAAAGGAGGGTAAGTCAATTCGAATGTGTTTTATGTTAATACAATCTTTGTTTGAATTTATAGAAGTTAATCGTTCTTGGTTTTAAACACCTTATACATCTCTTAAGTTTATATAGAGTTCAAGAGCATTATAAATAATTATTTATTTAAAATAGCAGGCCTACCCTAAGAACAACTTTATCTCAATACCTACATGTAGATAAACAAACTTCAGTTGTAAAAATACAGAATGATTCGAAACTCTTTGTAGAAACTTTAATGGAAAATAGGGAACACTAAAACTAACCCATTTCGTTAACGTATGTATGTCCGTGTGCATCACCTTTTGGTACTGGAGGACGCTGTTTTTGCTTAAATCATTCATAACGCGGTCCTCATAATTTTATCACGGAGTATTTCCCGAATTTTGAGATCGTTGACATGCATCTAGCGTATCGGGCTGGGGAATCTTTGGAAATAGACGAAAATCAATGCGTCGAGGTTGTCAGGCATAGCACTTTCTGCCTTTCATTTATGTACAAAGAGCACCCTCCAGCTAGCACCTAAGGGTGGCGTTTTCGGACATAAAGGTGGTACCGAAACAATTAGACTACCAGTAACTTGAAAATAACACTTTAATTGAAAAGTAAGTGTTCACCAGCTAAATAAAGCAAACTACATATTAGAATTTTTCAATTTTTGAAGATAGTGTCACTTGGGTGAACTCCGCTGGACGTCAGGCAAACCTAATCACGTTGTCCATCACTTTCCTCAGCATTTATCATCTAATTGTTTCCGCTTCACCCTGTATATTCATTAATGAAAAAAGCTTGTTCCCATTAAATTTTGTATAGAGAGTTTTGAAACAACTTGTATTATGGCACTAAATGAAAATATATTTACGAAACAGTCTTGAAATTCTTAACATCGACTTTGGGGGTCGAATTGTCTAAAGCTTGATTCACACTTTCGCCTAAAATAGAAATCAGAATCTGCCTGAATGGTGCAGCAATTCACACGCTGTATGTTGACCCATGATGCACTGCAATGCAAACTTAAAACAGCTGATTATCTTAATATATTATTTTGTAGTAGATAAACATATATTTTAGATCATTCTCCTGATTGATGTTTTCAAATTATAAATCTGTGTCGTGACAGTGATACACGCTTTACATTAACTGGTTATTTAATATCTCCTCACAACGTCCAATGAAGCTGTCTGCTAGCTTCTGTCTGTACATCGTCAAATTTGCATGCGCACTGATTTTAGATGGTTGGTTCTGAGATTTGATTTGTTCTCTAGTGCCGAACATCTCAGGCAGAGCGGACAATGTAGAGACGAGTTGAACCTTAGCGGAACAGCTCGCTCTGATTAGATGGGACTCTCGTAATTAGCTTAGAGCTCGTCACGTGACCACGTTTTTGTTCAGCGCTAGTTTTTCGGTGAACGTGTGAATCCACAGTAAGTCGTCATCCTCGCAATAGACTAAAAAGCGAATGACGGGATTGAATCCCGGCCGAGCGTACTATAGTGTTTTTTCTTAAGCCTGAACCGTTAGTGCTACGAGGTGCGTATTGAAGACCTACGTATTGTAATCTACATTGATTTTTATTTCAAAATGAATCCTGTTCTTATCCTTTATTTGTCCTTGATAAAACGTTCATTCATAAAATTGAACCCTTCGATGCCTACCATTGTCAAAGTACAGTTTAATATTGACTCAACCCAGTTCTCTCCATTAGAATCGATACCACAAACGGTTTTAAAATGTAACTTGATAGCTTAGGATCTAAAATTCTATTTCAGTGAAATTCATGAGCATTTGATATCTATTAAAGGATACACAATACTCAACTGGATAGGAGACGTATATTTTACAATTCGACCAAAAGGTTACACGTTATTAATGATTCTCTTGACATTTTGCTATGAGGGTGAAGAGGTCGTGGGTTTGTGGTTTAGGGGTGTTGGAGAGCTTGAGGGGAGGGGTTTTTGTACCAGAACGGGTGTTTGTGATTCTCAGACAACTAGTTTTGAGACGGACAGAAATGTCCTTTAGATACAATAAAGTTGGTGCAATTATTGTTCTTAGTATGCAAGCCATGATCAGTGAGAAAATAAAATGGTACATTATCGTGCACACTTTCTCATAGAATATACAGTATCAAAGTTTTTGACCGACATTTTAAAAAATAAATCATCATAAAACTACTACTTAATAAGATTTACTCATAAAAACCAACAATCTAAACTGAGTCATAATTAAACTAGAATACCCTTAATAGTCATTATAAAAATATAATACTTATAATGTAAGGGCTAGAATTAAAATTACAAAAAAAATCCTTAAATATGATCATTTTAAAATCTAAATATCAAATTTGAACCAAATTTATCAATCCATTTCAGCTGTAGCTTCAGTTACAGATAGAAGTAAATACTTAAAAGAAGTAGAATGTTCTTAAATTACACTGTACGTGTATACACTTAAAGTGTGTGAAAAAAATAAACCAGCCCCAACAAAAAAAATATTTTTTAACTTTATTTTTTAACGCCGCGTCTTAATAACTGTTCCGGTTATACGCATATGTACTAATTACGCTAATAAGTTAGGGATGAAGTAGGTTGCATTAAGAGGGAGTGTAACCTCATTTGCGTGGAGAAAAAGTGTAAAACCATTAAAGTAAAAACCACCTTCAGTACACCTGACTGGGATTCAAACTCTTTATCTCCCTGTCATTGGCATTCTAGAATTTTGCCACCCTGATGCCTTAGAGCATGCGGCCACTAAAGTGGGTCACAAACATTCTAAAGTCTCCGAGGATCACACATTAAGTGAGATATACTGCCTTAAGGGATAAACCACACTATTAGATTTTACAAAAAAAAAAA
>CABFWB010000034.1:85854-128451 GCA_902151455.1 Timema bartmani
TCTCCCCCCCTTCCCCCCCCCCCCCTCACTCTCTATTCTTTGTATTGTGTTTTCTTCCTTTTTATCGACACATTTTACTATTACATTTTTTTTATAGAACCCCTTTAAATCCCCCCTCCCTTGTTCCCCTCGCCATCTCAAACCTCATTCCCTCCATCATACACGTGTCCAGGTGTAACAGCTGGGACAGTGTTGAACCCAATAGCCCCCTCCTCTTTTTATACTGAGTTTTACACCCCTGGTTTCATCCCCACCTAACCCTGTGGGAAATGGGTAGTGAAATATAGGGAGTGAAGGGTGAAATTTGGTCTTTTCTTATTGGAATCGGAGGTTTGGGGACAATAAGGTTGAATTGAAAATTGAGCTAGTGGTTAATCTATTTTAAGTGACTTTCCGAATCATAATATTAAGTGTTTTGACGAAGAATTCTCTATTATAAATAGAAACAAAATCATGTAAAATATTATGCAGCTATTTAAATTATTAAGTAGTAGTTATGATCCAAACATTTCCCCCATGGTCCAGTCTTTGTAACAAAATTTAACTTGTGATTTATAAAATATAATTTTAATAATAGTTTTATCGTAGAGACTAAGTTTATATAATATAAATGTTTATCTTATCATTTGTAAATAGCCTTCTCTCAAGAAATATTAACGGTAAGACGTGTGGTGTATGATAGTTTAATAAATTAGTAGCTCTACTTTCATGTATTGATACGCCAAATTATATGTTATTCATATATCACAAAGCTAATAAAAAAACAAAATGTTGAGCACAACGAAATATTTTCTTATTTTATTTTATATAAATACCTTCCTAACGCAACTCTCTTAACTTGGGAGTAAAATACACGACTTCATGTATAGCTAGTATTTTAGCACCTTTATTAAGCACATTAAATTTAACATTTGACCTAACTAGCCATAAATTAACAAGGATAGCTTAGGGGAATCTACCAGTGGTAGGAACTAAAACGAAGAGCTCAAACCTGTTTTATTTGCGATGTTGAATCAGAATTATCTACATTGTAAGTATAGATTTTTAATATTCATAGTCTTAACATCAAGAATTTCTAAAGCTTAAAGTGGCCCAAGGATCTAAAATAAAACATCTAGTCAAGCAGCATAAATAAGGGAATTTTAGCATAACTTTGTGTAAAAGGATTTTATGGGCTACATTTAGTTGTAATTCAAGTGGGTGTGATCTTTGAAACCACACCAGTGGTT
This sequence comes from Timema bartmani, assembly GCA_902151455.1. Lineage (NCBI taxonomy): Eukaryota > Metazoa > Arthropoda > Insecta > Phasmatodea > Timematidae > Timema > Timema bartmani. The sequence continues at coordinate 87,084 of CABFWB010000034.1, forward strand.
GTATTTTCTAAGGCTTCACTCTAGTATCAGACAATTTTGCCAATGATGGGGAGATCAGGTTTACAGTCCGCTTCAGGTGTATAAAGGTTTTTTTTTCCCCCTAAATATTTCTCACTTTCCCTCAACCTATTAGAAAATACAATTTGTTTTACTGTCAACAATGATAAGATTATAGTATAAGTGACATTTTATAGTTTTGATAGTATATATAATTATATATATATATATATAAAACTTATGATCTGCAGCTGTCACTTGATATATATATATGACTTGACGTACGAGCACATAAATGTGGAGCTAGTCAATTTTATAGCTATCAGATAAGGTTTTTCTTATAAATATATATATATATATATATATATATAATGTGAATTTTAGCTATGCTAATGGGGTGGAGATTAAGAACGTAGATTTTAGATGAAACGCCCTCTCACGTTTATGGATGATGGCTGGGTGAGCGTTTAGGAAAAGAAACCCTCAATATATTCGATCGGGATTAAAGCCACAACCTTTCCATCCCGTCTCCAGAAAGCCAGACTACATGGTTCTTACAAAAATGTCCAAGTACCTACCTACGCTAAATATCTTACCTACAGGCTGATACACGTAAGAAAATCATGAAATATCGGGCGGGGCAGGGGGGACGGAGAGGGAACTAACATTATATTGGGTCTCTAGTGTCTAGACCACGCTACACTTTCCCAAGTAAAGCCAGTCAGTCGTCAGGGCAGGACGTACTGACACAGACAGTACAGTAGCCTAATAGCTTCCTACAAGGAGTCTGCGCCTGCGCAATTAACCCCACTCGCGACGACTCACTTGGGAGGGTGTGGATTAAGGGGGAGCTGACCACTCAGCGCATACATACCCTGATGATAAGTTATTCTCCTTGATCAAATTTAGTGGTAATTTTAACTATTAATTTTTAAGAGGTCCGCGTCTTACTACCAGTCCAAACATTTTCCCTAACTTTGTAAAGATGAGCAAAGAAAAAAAAAGATTGAGAAAATTGTTAACTCATTTGTGTAGAGAATGGTGAGAAAACATTTAAGAAAGAATATCTCAATAAACATAGATGGAATATTAACTTAAACTTCTCTGATTCCGTAAAATCAGACAATACGTGCCTGGTGCCTGCACACAAGTACCCACCTTATAGATTGTATCTAATTAAACTATTTAAGGCTTTATTCGATTAGGTGTTCTGTCTTACGACAGGTCCTTTTGTCAGTGAACTTAGATCACTAATGCGCCCTGTCCTCTGCCTCGGCCTTCAGTTCCCAGACTTTGTTTATTTCTTTCGAGTCATCCAATATTTTAATCCTCCTTCCTATTAAGATTCTCTTTACCTCAACCTTTATTTCTATGACGTCATGCAGAAGACAGTTCCTCCTAAGGATGTGTCCGATCCAATTTGCTTTGTATTGAAGAATCACATCCAAAATGGTTCTATTTTCTTATTAAATTTTATCTAAAGGAAACGTGGCAGCCGCTGAATAAGTCAACCTCACAAGTCCCCTTGTGGCTTCATTCGAGCGGGCTTTGAGTAGGACTGTTTTTATTCATGGACCAGGTCCTTTCCAAAATCCTACGCCACCTTTAAGGCCAATTCACACTGAAAGTTAAGCTAAGCTAGGATTTTATATGCTAACTGTTTGGGAAATAAAGTGGATCAAATACTTAAATTTGTTGTTTCACACAGAAAGATAAGCTATGCCTTGCTGAGCCACGCTTTGTTTTTTTTCGATTTCTGGCCGGAAATTTTTTCTATCCTCACTCTTGAACCATCATACGTTGCGCATGCGCATAGTGCAGTCGGGTTACGTTTTGAACAGACGCAGTGTTGGATTGTAAAAAAAAAAAAAACTAAAGTATATTTTACATGTATTAAGTTAATTTTCTATTTAGGTTTTATATTTAATAGGTGTTTTTATATTACAATGGAATCATTAATTGAACAAGTCACACCTCCACCTCCTACATTTTCTTTCTCTTCCAAAACAGCTGCTAATAACAGCAGCGCCTCTTCCTTAGTGCTATCATCTGAGCTCAAACAAGACATTTTGTAGCGTGCCATGACTTAACATCACATGGAGCAGACCAGAAAGAAACCACGCTGAATTCTGGAGGGAAAAGATTAACCACAGCTTAGCTTAGCGTTCTGTGCAAGCGGCCTTTATTTCTGTTCTATTACGAATAGGAGCCACGAGGTAAGCGAATACGAGCGCCAAGCTGAGTTTTATTTCTAGAGTTAATAATCATTACTTTAGTTTTTCTCATAACTCATGTTTATTTCAAGGGTGAGCCTTCAATTGTATTGGATTCTTTTTGAATAGCCGCAACCACACTGCCGTAATATAAATTTACACTAATAATATGAACATTCAATAACGATAGTTGAATATTACAAGTGTATATTATAAAACAAACCGGAATCACATATTTTAGCCTCGTCCTTGATACATGTTCTTTATTCATATTTGAAAAAAATTAGAATCCTAATCACTGATATTATTTTATAATGTGAAAAAAAATTAAGTGTACTCTAGGATTTTCTCATGTAGCTTGAGATAACTTATGGTGGAGGCCAGAAGCATTGCGGAATACAGTTTTTAAAAAATTTGTACGGAACTCCGCAAGAAATTTCTCACTCTGTTGTTTAGAAATTGAGATATTCACTCAAAATTCGTAATATAATATACACTAGCAAACCCGAGAACAAATTGCGCTAGACATAGGTAAAACATTTTTTATTCGTGGTTTTAAATTTTATAATTTTAATTATTAAAGAATTAAAGTCTTAATTTGTATTTTTGGATCAATAAAAAATATTGATATTGGTTTCCCAAGGGTCAACACTTCGTATTAAAATTTTGAGTTTCGGTTAAAATTTTCGTCATTTTACTAGGGGATATAGTTATTGAGAGAGAATCGTTATATCCGATTTTGAGAAAATGGAATTTTTCTCTTTTCACCCTTTAGTAAACTGCTATTAATTTTATGGTTAGTCAGACGGCTTTGCAAAAAACCCTTTTTAGGGTTCGGGGGTTTATGAAACGTCGACATCCATTAATATATTGGGCTAGATTTTTTGACTGTCGTAATATTTTACCTTAAAGTGTTGGCAAAGTTAAAAGAAATATATATTTTTGTATAGATTGAAAAACTTTGGTTTTATAAAAATATATTTCAAGTAAAAGATTTTTATTATAAATAGATCCACATGTAAGCAATGATAAGTAATTTCATATCTCAAATACTTACAAAGATAAAATTAAAAATTAGAATTTACGCTTCAGACTGGATCCCTTAAAGTCATTTTGACGAAAGGTTGAGAGTAGCCATTTGGTTTGTAATATTGATCAAAGCTTAGAAATTAAAGCTAATCAAAATTGTTAAAGCTGATTTTGATAAAATCAATTTTTTTCTCTTTCCACCCTAAAGGAAACTATCCTTAATTTTAGGGTTTGATATCCAATTTCAAAAATCCCTCGGGGTAAACCTATGAAAACCCTATATATCAAATTGTAGCCCAATCGGTAAAATAGTTTAGGCTCTAGCCCAAGGTAAAGACTGACAGATAGATGGACAGACAGAGAGACGGCATTGCGAAAGCCACTTTTTAGGGTTCGGTGGGTCATGAGATGTCGATATCCATCAAAATCTCGAGTTCAATTTTTTTGACGATTACAATACTTACTCTACCTGTAAGGTAGCGAGAAATTAAAAATATTTATATTGGGTCCTCAAGGGTCAACACTTCGTATTAAAATGTTGACTTCGGTTTAAAATGCTCGACATTTTATTACGGGTTGCACATCTTATGGCTATTGCATTGCTAATAAGTTCCTCATTTATAAATTTTGACCAATAAAATAGGTAAATATTGACTATTGAATCTAAAATGATAGAGATAGTTGTACAAACATTTCTTCTAAGAGGTTGAAAGAAAGAGAACATACAATTTTGATAGACTTACTCATTTCTTACTCTATGGCATTATAGAATTGTTGCGTTAAAATTCAAGTAGTATCTCTTTAAAACTAAAGCTCACAAAATTGTGTTAATATATTTGCCAATATCTCGGAAACTGTTGGTCTCATAAAAATATATTTCATATACAAGTTTTTTTATTTTTAATAGTACTACAATTTTGCAATGATAAGTTATTTAGTATATCAAATAGCGTAAATTTCCGCTTCTGTAAAGTACCCTAAAATTCATTTTCATGGGAAAATGAAAATAGCCAATTTATTTATGATTAATATTAATCAACGCCTAGATACGAATTTTAATCAAAATCGTTAGGGCCGATTTTGAGAAAATAGATTTTTTCTCTTTTCGCTTTTTACTAAACTTCTCTTAATTTTGGGATTTAAAAGACACATAGAGAGACGGTATTGCAAGGACCACTTTTTAGCGTTCGGGGGGGTTATGAGACGTTGTCATCCATCAGCATTTCGGGTTGGGTTTTTTTACGGTCGCAATACTTTACCTTGAGTGTTAGAAAAGTTAAAAAACATAAATATTTTCGTATATCTTGAAAGTTATTTTATTTTATAAAAATATATATCGTATAAAGTATGTGTATTATAAATATACCTACATATTTGCAATGATAAGTAATTTCATATCTAAAATAGTTTCGGAGATTTGATAAAAAACAAGAATTTATGCATTAAACAGGAGCCCTTAAAGTCATTTTGCCGAAATATTGAGAGTAGCCATTTTTTTTTGGAATATTTATAAATGTTAAGAAATGAAATTTAATCAAAATCGTTAGAGCCGATTTTGAGAAAATCGACTTTTTCTCTTTTTGCCCTTCTGTAAACTACCCTTAATTTTATGGTTAGATATACAATTCCAAAAACCCATCGGGGCAACCCTATGAAAACCTTAGATACCAAGTTTTAATCTGATCGGTAAAATAGCTTAGGCCCTAGTCAGAGGTACAGACATACAGACGAAAGTTCAAAAACAACTTTTTCGGATTCGGGGGGTCATGAAGCGTCATCAAAATTTCGAGTTCAATTTTTTTTGACGATCACAATACTCTACTGTACTATACCTGTAATATAGCGATAAAGTAAAAGCTTAAGTAGATAAATTATTTGATAACTCCGGTGGTAAACGTGAAATGTATTTTTTTTAAAGCGTATTGGTGGAGTGTATAAAACAAAATACGATTTTCTTTAAATTTATACTATTTTAAATTCAGGTCAATTATTATAACATTGGATGTATATTGTTCTCTATAAAATAAACTAGTCGTAAAATATAAGCTAAACATTATTAATGTTTTAAGCAGGCACATTATCTGTGCATTCATCATTTACAAATATCCTACTTTAAAATATTAAAAACTGTTTCTTACAAAGATAAATTAAAAAATAAATAGGCACCCCACAGCGAAATTAAACTCATTAGAGAGCACATAAACCATATCTTACCCACTTTTAATTTCATGGTTACTCACCACATAATTGTATAATCAGAGAATACAGAGCGACACATAATTAAATTGAAGTTCTCATTTGGTATTTCCTTTTTATTAATTTGCTAAAGATTAACGTAGTCTGACAGTTTCACTACTGCTAATAATGTTTTAATAGTTTGTTTTAAATTATTGTCACTTATTAGTTGACTATATGACCGCATAGGTGGGCACGCTGACTAAACGTAAAACTCGTCTAATCAAGTTTACCGGTGTCGGGAAGGTAAGGGTTTAAATCCCGGACGGGCGTACTGAGTTATTTTTTTCGTGAATGTAGTAGTTAAAACTGTAGATGGTCTGGTTATAAAACTAAGGAACCCAAGTTCGATTCTTAGCTTGTGTGAATAATATATCTTAGGCGAGATTGATATTTCTTGGCAGTGGAGAATTAACGACAGACCCACTTCGGTGGCCGCCTGGTCTAAGATGCTACTCTCATAGTAGACTAGACTGCCGATGACGGGGAGATCGAGGTTCGAATATCGGTCGGGTGTAATGAGGTTATTTTTTCCAAAATTGTTTTCAACTCTCCCTCCACGCAATTGTGGATACACTTCCTCCAAATATATTCTTCCTAATCTCTAATACCATTAGCATAATTAGTACATAAATATATAACTGTGAACATGTAGTAAGACAGGGTGCTAAATAAAAATAATTTAACGGTGCGACTGACCTTTTTTATCCTTCGCATCTTACTACCTGTCATTACTCTAATGGGGTAGGGATAAGAAAGTATTTCAGAGGTAATTTAACCGCATTTGAGTGGAAGTAGAGTGGGAAACAATTTAGGAAAATCCCATCTCATTATAACCAGCTGGGATTCAAAACCTGGTATCACAGCAATCCCATGGCCCGTCTAACATGAGTGACGCCTTGGACCAGGGGTCAGCAACATTTTTAATATCGTGGTGGTACGGCTTTTAATAAAAAATAGTTGGCTGGCTTGGTAAAAATACTACGTGAAAAAATTCATATTGATCAATTATTATTATATGAGAAATATTATTCCATTTTTATGAACACAATTCTTTGTTTGCTAAATATTTCGCGGGCCAGATAAAATCAGTTCGCGGGATGTAGATCGCAGACCTCCGTTTTAGACCATTCGGCCACTGAAGTGGGTCTGAATTTGTTGTAGACGTATCTGTTCTAATGCCCTATAGGTTTGTAGGTCTTAATCTGATATAATCTGTTGCATATGAAAGTGTGAAATACCCATTTAATAATAATATTAATTTCATTTCATTTTCCTTTATTAAATTTCTAACCACCAGACAATATTATCTATCAGGCTAGAACTGTCACAAGACCACACTGCCTACAATACAACAAATACATCATCTTAGTGTACAAGAGATTGCAATGAAACAAATTTAATGAAGAGGTAAAAACCCATAAGAGAAATGAATCGATAGGAGACCTAATAATAATCTAATTTACCTGCTTCAGTGGTCGCGTGGTCATAGGTGTCACTCTGCCAATATACTAGACTGTCTTGGCAGAGAGATCAGGGTTCGAATCCCAGTTGTGTGTACTGAGGGTGGATTATTTCTGAATGTTTTCCCACTCTTTCTCCACGCAAATAAATAAATAATTTAGTTAAGAGTAAGCCTATATAAAAAAATCAAAACGACGGAAGGTACTTAGTGATAGGTGTATGTTCCTTAATAATAATATTGGTAGTAATAATACCCAAAATGGTGGGCACGCTGACAAAAACGTTACAGTCTTGTCTGATTGACAGATAATGAGAAGTTGGAGGTTCGAATCCCGGCTGGCTATTTTCCCACTTTTTTAGGTTTCACACCACACATTAGTTACTATCCATTAGATCTATCAACATGTATCCACCAGAGGGTTAGCGAAGAGTAAGGTAGAAACAGATTAAATACACCCGCATTTACTTAGATGGAGGGTAGATCATCACTTAGGAAATTAAAACTGGCTGGCATACTAAATCCGATCTTCCAGTCTTCGTCAATCAAGTTTAGTACGAGAGTGACGAATTAGAGTATGCGACAAACGTTGCGGGTTCTACCACTCTTCTTTCCCCGCCCCTCCCCCTCATTAGTGTAAATATGCGGCTTAGCTTAAAATATATAAACAAAATTAATAATCATAATAACCCTTCTATTAGTTGAACGATTATTCCATGTTTGTTTTTTTTGTCAACCCAGTGCACCATCTCCAACTACCTTAACGGCATCAGTACTGATGTTGCCCTGATTACAACCATTGTTTCTTACTTATCAGTGATCTCTCTCTAAATATCAGTCCGCCAAAACATATCTTCCCTGCCAAGTAATTACAAGCCGGTAATTAAATAAGGTTGGATGAGACCTATCGTTTGTCTTAATGATGGGAACATGCACGTTGTTACACTTAAGTTGAGATGGTGTGTACTTGAAGGATACAAAACTTTTAAAAAACTTAGATATAATCTTGTATCCAAAGCTACATTTTGAAACATTTATGTCATCAACCATTCAGTTCTCTTTTATTTTACTGTCATGTGTTTTTTTTTTCCTTTTTGTCAGAGCATTAGAGTGTTATAAAGATTTATATAATATGTCCATGCGTACTTGGCTATGGTTGAGATAAATAAAGCCTCCTCGGTGGCCGCATGGTTTAAGGCATCACTATCACAAGACTAGATTTCCGATGACAGGGATATTGGGGTTTTAATCGTGGTCGGGCTTGGTGAGGGTGTTTTTATCCTAAATAATTTTCCACCCTCCATATATAAAAATGCGGGTACACTACCCCTGAATTATACCTTCCATATCCCTAACTTATTAGTGTAATTATTATATATGCATAGAACCTGACACGGTGCTAAAAAAAATACACGCTGACTTTATTCTTTTCCCCCACCTCAGTGGTCACATGGTCTAAGGCATCACGTTATAACTGGCAAGTTATACGCTTATGTACTAATTATGCTGATGTATTGGGGATTAGGAAGGTTTAATTTGGAGGAAGAGACCCGCATCTGTGTGGAGGGAGAGTGGAAAACTATTTAGGGAAAAACCTCGGTACACCTGACTGGGATTCGAACCCCAATTTCTTCCTCATCAGCTGTTCAGTTTATTGTGAGAGTGATCACCGAAGCGGATGGCACTGCAATTAGATTTCTGGTGAAAGATACCTACATATTTTTGCTAATTTCCTGGTATATAGGTTGTTAGATGGTCACGTAAACGTAACCATTAAGAAATATATATACATATATTTGGCAGGGGTGGTTCGTGGGTTATTGCCAGTGCAAGTAAAGCTTGACTGGATTGCGCTATTAAATTGTTTCCTCCTATTAAATATAAGACTGGATATTTAAAGCCGATACAGATACACCAGTTGAGTGTTTCTCAAAGTTTTGATAATGGAGGACCACTAAATTAAAGTTATGTCCACTGGGGGACCACTAGGATCCTGAGAGAGAGGCCACGGGGTGAAGGAGGGGGAGTAATGAGTGGCGGGAGCCTTAACATTATTCAGGAAAAAACATTCCTTTTAGTCTATTGCATTTTACGACTATAAATTCAAGACAAAAATGAATTTATTAAAATAAATGTTAAAACAAATAATATATTAACATGAAATACTAAGAAATATTTTTTGATTGTTTTTAATATTATAAGCCTGATGATTTTTTATAGATAATTAATCAGATTTGTTGACTTAAGGTTGGTACAGACTTCCTTTTCTATGTGACTTGTTTCTACCGTTAAAACAAGTATTATAAATATAGCAAGATATGGATATTTCATATCTAGTTTTTTTACATTTAAAGTTTTTATATTGTATGTGATCAATATTATTTTATTAATTATTATAAGTTTATTACTAAACTTCATGGGATCCTGTGGACATCTTAATAGATCGCCTTGGATCCACACATTGAGAAATACTGCATTAGTTAACTATGTTATTTAGTGTGTGTTCGCGAGTCCGCGAGTCACCTTTAATATCTGGTTTTACCGTGTTGTGATCATTTTGTCGCTCGCTACCCCCGGGGTCCCGTGGGCCTAACGTGTCAGGATGGAATTGTGGGATGGGTAGGTAGTGGCAAATGATTGTAGAGTTCGTTTTAATCTGGCTTATGAAAATAGATTAATTAAGTTAATAAAGTTTATTGTGATATAGGATTTAGAACTAATTGATAGAGTTTGGAAAAAAAGGTACTCGTTCTGTTAATGTCCCTCAGTAGTTTGTGTCCTGACTTATCCTCGGTGTTATAACCCTAGCTGGTATCATACATATGACCATCCAGCACTGTGTTGTTACTAACGAACTTTGGCTTCCAGGATGGGTAGGAGCGTCCTCCTGTGTACCAAAACAGTGACTCCAAACTGAGGGCTATTCTCCCCACAAGTTGGTTAAACTTGGTAACAGTATGAAGAGAGGTGACCTTGTGGTCTAGGGGTAAGGTGTCAAACTTCTGTGCTGGTGGTCTGGGGTTAAATCCTCGGTCCCGGCATGGATTTATCTGATTGCCAAACCCTTCCTTCGCCTCTGACAAGACGTGTATCAATCACAACTTGTGAATGCGTGGAACGCCAGGCCTCCACCGTGGTTCGGATCCCACCATAAACTGTATGTACTCAATTTCATTTCACAATCACCCTACCATTACACATTAGCGTAAGTGCGTATAACCCGAACTGGTAGTAAGACGCGGTGATGATGATGATGATGATAATAATAATAATAATAGTTTGTAGAGCACTTTGTTCTAGTCCCACTAGTAACTGGCGTACGTCTGTCCATCCCCTCCCCTTTCCTAAAAAGGTATAAAAACTCACTGTTATATAACTTTAAAGGAGGTGTGTTTCCCCTAAAATACTAGTTTTTACCCTGCTTTATGTTATTCTACTTGTAAAAACACCTGATGTTTAAAAACATGACCCAGTTTTAATACTCGACTGCTGAGTCAAGAGAGTTGAAAATGTGAGCTCATAGGCTAATGTCATACTTGCATGCTCTAGATTGACTTAAGGTTGCAAGCCATGACAATCAATTTAGTTTGATTAAATCGTCCTTAAAATTAGTTTTTAAAATATTGAGTATCGTAACGATGGACATATTATAAAATATAAGGAATATCCTCTTGTTTTAAACCATAATAATTCAAACTTATTAAATTCAAACTATATGACAAACCAAAACAAGATGAGAAACGGTAGATAAGTTACATAAAAAGTGGCAATGTTTTTGTTTAGCGCAAAGTGTGGTTTTTAAACTGAACATATAATATAAAGAGACTCTCTGAATTTAGAAAGAAGGTTATTAGAAAAATACATACTTTTGAAACATGAAAAATGTGATTTTATATAAACTTGTAAAATGTAGTTTCCGAAACACACTATTTGCATATAAACACGACTAACCAACAAACTAAATTCTTGAACAGACATAATCCCTATTCTTCTTTCCACAATCGTCAATTCATAACTATGAAAGAGAGAACCTTAATTTCGCCAATCATACATTATTTGGCTGTGCTAAAAATCTAACCAAACACCATCAGTCCAGTAGCTAGAAGCGCTACCATCTGAATTATGCTGTCAGACACTTTAGTAAATACATTTATTTGACTTAGAAAATGTTTAAATCGGGGCCTAGAAAAACAGGGATTGAATGTAGCACGAACGAAGAAAACTATGGTAAAGGAAATTAGAAATAAAGTGTAGAAAATACCTTATCAGTGAAACTTTTTAAACGTAGCTCATAGCTCGATAACATCGTTTACAAAACACAACGATATTTCTTAAGTGACACGTGACCGAACCAGTGGACGCGAGGACAAAGTGTAACTCTCATATTGCCTAGCTTGTTGGTAGTGAGTAGATCATGGGGTTCGAATCCCGACTGTGCTAACTAAGAGGGTTATTTAATGAATAGTTCCCTACTGTTTCACGCAAATGAGGAAATAATGTATTCTTTTCTAGCTCATTAGTGTAAATATGCAGGTCACCCAGATGGGTAGTAAGGATATAATTCCTAGAAATTATATATTTTTATTCTATAGTACATTAATGTAAATATGCAGGTCAACCAGACAGGTAGTAAGATTCGTAGTACAAAAACAAAATCCCATGGAGTTGCCAACATCTGTTGGGAAATATTATACCAACTTTTTCATATAGAGGGTGTCGCGTTGTCAGCGCAACGATCACAAGTCCACAGTGGAGATCTCGTAGTATAAAAGAATAAAATAATTCTAACAAAAAGTGTATTTGTGTCCCTCATCAATTATCGCTTGATCTATTAAGTCATGGCACGTCAAACTTGCGGCCATATCCGTGATTCTGTGCGGCTCACGGATCTAACGATGAACCTACAGTCAATGCGATCATGTATTTATTTTAATAAAAGTCAAGGAAATCCAACATCTAGGATTTCGGCATAATTTGGGGAAATCTGGCATATGATTTTGTTGTGTTTAAATCCAATGTGTACTCTTTATTCTACAGGTATCAATTCTCTCTCTCTCTCTCTATATATATATATATATATATCATGCTAAGAGATGTTTTCTCAAATGAAATGGAACCAAACACTTGGGATGTCTCAGCCGATAAACACATTTATGAACAATTATGAGGCACACTTATACACAGGTTTTAAGGTGGGAGTGTAGGGTATTCGAGGAAAGGTCGTCGGACAAAATAAATAAAATAGTCCTCAAATAGAAATATAAAGTTAAATTTCGTAAGCATGATGATATCAACATTTTTTTAATATTTCATGAACGAAGCGGCATTAGATGGGAAACTTTTTAAATGAAGAGAAAAAAAAATCGTCATTAAATTCCAAAACATTCTGACAAGATATAAATAATGCCCTAAACTCGTGTTCTCTACAGCCCCACCACCTTAAAGCCTAACACTAACACCATTATTGCAAATAATTTTTCAAGTTTTTGGCAGGAAATACGTATATTGTTAGTTTCATTGTCTTAAAATAGGAACCTACCCATTTTTTTATATAATAAGATATTAAGCTAAAACTATTTTTACTTGAGATAGTAACAAGATATAATTTTTTTGAAACGTAGTCACCTCAATATCTTTAGTTCGCAATGTGGCCCTTATGATCAAACGAGTTTTACATGCATGGTATAAGGCAGGTGTCGAAAACCTTTCTGTACCGATAGTGACCGATCAAGATAGTTTTGGTAAAATTTAATTATTATTTTATAGTATTTGACATTATTTTTGTGTTTAGAAGATACAAAGATCAACTTTTAATGACGATATAGTTTCCGTTCACTATTGACTGAAAATTGACGCCTGTTGACGATAGCGACGGTCCATTTGCCCCAACCCTAGGACAGGGCTTTCTAAATTTATAAGACAAAAGCAACACCGAGGTAGCCCTTGCACCAAAAATATACATTCTGGAACCGTCATAACATTTTTTACGCTAATATTTTGAACATTCAAAAGGATAGTTGAGTTTTACAAGTACAAATAAATGGAAAACATCACATGTTCTGAATGCATCTTTGGCAAATGTTCAATTAGAATTGAAAAAATGGGCAATCCTAGTTATTAATGCCATTTTATAGTGTGAAAAACAAATAAAGAATATTCTAACCACATGTGACCTGAGATAACAAATCCCAAGAGCTCCGTGTGGCACCGTTTTAAAAACGCTGCTAGGGCATCACATTCCTAATGAATTGTACTGTCAGTGACGTAGATATTTGGTTTTGAATGAAGGTTGAATGTAATGAGGGTGATTTTTCAAATATCTCTTTACTCAAATTCAGGTACATATTCTCTAAATTTTTATCTCACACTCCCAAACCCATTAGTGTAAATATGCGGATAGTCTGAACGGATGATAAAACGGGGGTTCACAATTATTTTATTTTTTCGAATGTCTACTTCAGTTTGTTATGATATCTTTCAAGATTTATTTTCTCTCCCTCAAGTATGGCAGAGCCCTGACATCCTTGTCAGCTGTTCCTGATCAAATGACCCAACGCGCCAAGAATGCGGGGAAAGGGGGGACTGTGGGCGCGTATCTACCCCGCGACATTTTTCTTCGGCGAGGTTTTAGATGCAGAGAGATTCTCCTCACCACGTGCACACGAGGAGGCGTTGTCGGCTCCCTAAGGGATTGTGGGGATTGCGTTCCTCTGGGGAGTAGACGAGTAGCATTGCTTTTCATCTTATTATGTGTTATTATATTTTAATGTTTAACCAAATCATTATTTGTAAGAATCCGACACCTTCGCTCATTCATTAATGAATCTGAATTTTAAATTATATAGCTCGAGTTCGATTCTCTGGTGTAGCAATAAATTGTTTAATTAATTATGAATCGTAGTTCAGAAGAGTTAAGGATGGTCTCTTTTATTATATTAATGACTCATTTGATAGATTTTTAGATTCTTAAGGTGGGAGTGTAGGGAACGCGAGAAAGGGTCGGTATTTTTGGTGTTTTTATAACAATTTTTTTTGGCCAAAATAAATAAACTGTTGCTGCAATAAAAACATAGTTTAATTTTATTCACATATTTGATACACGTATTTGATATCTGTCAAGGGTGTCTTAAAATTTAATGAAAACTTCATGTTTTTACTGGAGAATGATTTGATTCATTTTGTCAAAAAAAGTTTGGCTATAAAAACGGCAAAAACACCTAATTTCGCTTCTCCTGTATTCTCACGCAATTCTGAGGATGTTTAAACTCGTTTGAAAAGCTAATAATCTCACAAGACGCAATAAACAGGGGAAAAAAACAAGAGCCACACTATTAACTTAAACAGATACAATCTCATAATAAATAAATAAAATATATAAATGTTGAATAAATTATAAAATCTATGTGACCTGTTTATATAGGGGTAAGGTGTCAGACTTCTGTGCTAGAGGTCCGTGGTTCAATCCTCGGTCCCGGCACTGATTTATTTGATTACCAAACCCTTCCTTCACCTCTGACAAAACGTGTGTTAATCACAATTTGTGAATGTGTGGAATGCCACGCATCCACCATGGTTCGTATCCCACGTTAAACTGTAGGTCCTCCATTTCATCTCACAATCACCCTACCATTACACAATAGCGTAAGTGCGTATAACCCGAACGGGTAGTAAGATGCAGTGCTAATAATAATAATAATAATAATAATAATTATAATAATAATAATAATACAAAATCTAGAATCACTCTTCGGGTGAATAGTAGCAAATAGTTTATTTCAGAGATCTCACAAATCTCAGCATCTAAAAGGAACACCAGCCTGAAATATTTCAGTTAGCGGGTCCGAAGAAAGAGGATGGAGAACCATTCATGTGATGCCCAAGAAGAAGATGGAGGAGGGCGTGAGAGCTAAACTGAAGAGGCCAGTCCCGGTCTAAGAGTTTAGTTGGAGGTAAGAGTAACAAGAAGCCAGCTTGTCGGGTCCTCCGCTATTAGTTGCCAGCCGACCTGTAGCGACCGACGTGTTATTTATGACCGCCAAGGGGTCAAACCCTCGCGTCTTTATGCACAAATCCTTGGTGCCGACACACAACAACACATTCGGGCTTCCAACTTTCCCTCCGTGGAATGGATGGACGTGTGGAGGGGGTCATCTATATATATATAATTTGTTAAGTCCTTTTTCCGGTTATTTAAATCACGAGAAAACTGTTAAATTTATTTCGACAATCAGTCACTCATTTTAAAAATTAGGAATCCAGGATGTAGACAAGAAATAATATCTTCTAGCAAAAATTTGATTTTCCTAGCCAATTTCAAGCTTTCCTGCTGTGTGCTCAGTGGCTTATCTGCACATCCGTTATTAGTTTACATCACCATGGAAACCCTGATTTGTATATTAAAACTGTATATTGGTAAATAAAATATTTATATTTGGTTAAAAAATCATGGAAAAAATTTATATATATATATATAAAACAAACCAATAATATAAAAATATTAATAATTTTGTATGAAGCCTATAATTGATTTTTTCTTCATCTTAAAATATTTGTCTGTGATCACAAAATCACCGCTATACTATTCTTTGATTGAGAGAATTAATTTTCTATATTGTGGAGACTTTTATTGTTTTTATTGTTATTAAAATACTATTGCTAAGTTGAATTTAAATCATCCACATTGATCATAATAATACCATTTAAGAGGTTAAGTAGACAATTTCACGAAAATGTTTTGGTTTAGTTTTTGTTTCACACATTTCTAAAATAAAAATAAAAGTAGTTTTAGTCAATGTATAAAGTACATGGTACATTTTTAAATTTTTTATTGATACGTGCTAACAATTAACTCTTTGTGTGCAACCCTCTTTCAGTAACCATCCGTCTATTTACACCGTTGAAGTAAGGATGAATCGGGTAGAATTTAAAGAAAATTTTCGACGTTTACGTGAAAAAAGAATGGGAAAATATTATGGAAAAATACCAATCATTACATCTGACTGAGAGGTGGCCTGGTGGTCTAGGGGTAAGGTGTCGGACTTCTGTGCTGGGGGCCCGGGGTTCAATCCTCTGTCCCGGCACAGATCTATCTGATTGCCAAACCCTTCCTTCACCACTGACAAGACGTGTATTAATCACAACTTGTGAATGTGTGGAATGCCAGGCCTCCACCGTGGTTCAGATCCCACGTTAAACTGTAGGTCCTCCATTTCATCTCACAATCACCCTACCATTATACATTAGCGTAAGTGCGTATAATCCGAACGGCTAGTAAGACGCGGTTCTAATAATAATACTGACTGAGATTAAATCCTTGACATCCCCTTCACCAATAAACCAGACTAAACGTGACTATCCACGTTCACACCGTTTGGAGTGGCTTATTCCAAAACACACAGTCGAGCAAGGTCGCTGAAAGCAAAGATAAGGAGAGAACCCATAAATACCACATCTTATAAACCACCCTCATTCCCTGACTAGTGGCAATCAAGTGCAATTCAAACTGCTTTGGTGGCAGTGTGGTCTAAGGCGTCACTTTCATGCTAAACTTACGATGACAGGAAGGTCGGAGTTCGAATCTCGGTCGTGTGTAATAAGGGTGGTTATTCCAAAATACTTTTTCACACTTCTTCCACGGAAATGTGGGTACACTTTCTCTGAATTGGAACCTTCCTCATCCCTAGCTAATTAACGTAATTAGTACATATTATGTATATAACTTGAACAGGTAGTAGGACGCAGTGCTAAAAAAATAGTGCAATTAAAATATGTTTAATAATTCAAACCTCTGCATATAAATACGTAATCTAAGGAGGTAAGAATGTCAACAAAGATTAAGTGGTAACGCAATATCGTACATCACAGGATCAGATGGAAATCCACTTTCATCCACATCACCCCAGGAATTCAACTGGGATTTAAACTTGGGCCGGATGTAAGTACACTTAGATTACCCTGTAAGGTAGCAAGCTTACCTTGCATTATTCCTTTATGGTATAGTTTATGAGATAGGGCCTTAGTTTATTTATTTATTCATTCGTGTCTACTAAATCACTCGTAGCCCAGTTTGTCAGAAGATTAACCGGTACTTGAGTACCGTTGCCCAGGGGACGCCTGAGTGAACTAATCTTACATCCTTTTCCGTGGAGACTCCTTCCGTGTCCCAATCAGATCATCAGGTGAGGTTGATGGTGAATATGATGATGTGGAACAGGTAAAAACTCTTAACCTAACTTAAACCTGACCAGACTCTGGGGATCATTGGAATAGTTCAATTCCCTTTTCGGGATAAATGCCCATTGCACCAGCCGCGAATCAAACCCTAGGGTTGATAGCTAGGTGCACTGACCCGTATGACAAGGGGCTGGTTAACATCATAGTCAAAGTAAGTATGCTAACTTTCAGAATAAAGGGGTGTACATTACTCAAGGTGGGAGTTAAAGAATTAAGTACAGTTAAGTACAGTATTTTTGCAGTTTTTATAACAAAATATTTTTGATCAAAATAAATAAAATATTGCTTCAGTAGAAATGCATAGTATAATTTTCTTGCCATGCTGACCTCAACATTTCATGAATATCTGTCAAGGATGTCCTTGGATTTGATTAAAACTTTTACTCTTAATTTATAAAGTGTATAACCTAATGCCGCTATGCTCATGACAAAATATATTATAGAACTGTTTATATCACTCACCATGTGGAGAAAATTAAACTCTGATTCTACTGGAATTATATTTTATTTATTTTGGTCACAAAAAGATGTTTCCTATGCCCCCACCTTAATAGCCCGTCCTAACCACACGGATAGCACCTAGTTTAGGTAGTAAGTAACAGCTAAAACCAGACGTCACATCATAAAGTAGTAATTTGTATTTTAATTTAGAAAACAAAGTTGAGACCAATGAAAATATTTTGCCATATTTTAAAAATTCAATAAAATTGAGAAATAAATATTTTAAAGTGAAAAAAAAAACATATTCCTTTTGTTCTAGTTTTGATTTTGTCAATTGATTAATGCAGAAAAAAAGACGGTTCGATGCCTTTTCTGGTTTGAGTGTAAGCTATAGACCTATTTATTTTCCCGATTGATTAGTCGTGAGATGTGGGCCATTAAATACTAACTCTTCAACTCATTTTCAAATTATAATTATTCACTATTGAGAAAGAGATAAAAATAGGAGATTAAATGTCGAGTTGGATTGAATTTGTTAACTATGCCAGGTTAAATCAACCACAAATAATTATAAATTTATAAAAACATAAGTAGATCTTAAACCATTTGACCTTCGACCTGTGTTATAATTTGTATTAAAGCTTAAACCAGAACTAAAAATCAATCAGGTACATTTTCACTTAAGTACATATTATTTGTGTAATTAGAACAACTCTAATATTTATAACATGCTCTGAATTCACGAATAAAATAACTGTCGCTTGTAGGAATGCTATAGTCTCGTCCTTTCTAGTTTACCTCGAGCTGGAGCTTGAATTCAAAATCCAGCCGGGTTAACTGAGATGTGTTTTTCTGTAATATCTTCCCACTCTTCCACCACATTATTTTTTATTAAATTATACCCTACTCATTTCTAAATTGTTAGTTTAAATAAATAGCCTGAATAGATAATAAAACATGGAAAGAAAAAATAATTAGCAGATTAAAAAAAACACGTTATTCTTAGATAAGCTCTTAGGAAAGTCCTAAAGAGACTAAATTTGTGTTTCAACAATAAATTAGCTAGGGCCTACCATATTTTACTCTCAATCTTTTCTATAATAAACAACTATATCTTGGTTTATTGGTAATAATATGATTAATGTATAGTTATAGGTATTAATAATATGGTTTTGCTAAGCAGGATATATTTTGTTAATTTTTTTTAGCACCACGTCACATTTGGTTTATACGCTATTGTACTAGTTATGCTAATGGTTTTACGGATGAGAAAGGCAATATTTTATAGAAAGTATACCCGCATTTGCGTTGAAAGACATTTTGGGGAAGAAAAAAACAGCCCCAGTACACCTGACCGAGATTCGAACCTCAATCTCACTGTAATTGGCAGTCTAGTCTATTACGAGATTAGCGCGTTAGATCATGTGGCCACCGAGGTGGGTTTTTGTTAGGTAAAATATTATTTTCAAAGTAAATATTTCTAAATTAGTATTAGTTTAAATTTTCAACAAGCTAAGAAGCGAAGTCATGCCTGCATGTTGCCATTGATGTATGGCTAATGGCCAAGTATTTACACGGAGAATTCCTTCGCCAGAAGAAATGTAATGTTTTATATCGTGCAACGCAAGAATATAAATTAAATACCCTCGTCTTAACAGTAACAGGAATTTATAATTGATGTCACTAGATGCTTAAAATATCGTTGTCTAGTTAAAGTATTTGGCTTGATATGGCATTTGGCTGAGTTATTTCCTTTGTGGTGTGTGTAGTATAATATATTATAGTGTTTTTTAAATTCTTAGATAGAAAGATTATTTTGATAAAATGTTAAAAGTTTTAATTCGAACAAAATGATTTAGACCCGCACAGGTGGGCAGGTGGATAAACGTACAGTCAGATTTTCTTAAAAAGGGGAGAGGGGGATTTGACAGATTAAATAGTTACTAAAGATCACTTAAAAGTTCCTTACATACATCAAGTAACGTGATCTATAGCTGTCACGTTTGAAATATATTAATAAATATAACATGATAGCCTTCTTTGTGGTCTAGTGGTAGGAGTTCCTAGCCACAGATCAAGGAGATCTGGTTCGATCCCAAGCAGTGGGTCTGGAAAGTGGTCAACTAAAACTCGTGAGGACAAATGACCTACTATAATTGAGAAAGTAGCAGCTCAAGTATAGAAAACCGAGATAAACGGCTGGAAGATTCGTTATGCTGACCAGATGACACCCCTCTATCCACGGAAGGTGGTAGGTACTCTTTGCTGAAAGACGGCGGCCGCTCGGTCCATGTAGCTCGATTGAGGGATGGCGTCATGGAGTTATAAAATAACACTAATTATATAGTACAATTTAATCAACGTTAGCTGAAAAAAATTGTTTTGTATTTTATAACATTATATTCCTATTAAAATTGGACTACACAAAGATGATAATATGATACTGTATGTTTTATCGGTGATGGAAGCTCATAGTTTTTAATTCTCAGCCAGCTGAACTGAAAAGAGAGTTTTCTTAAATATTTTCCTAATCAGCCTCCGGGTACACCTTCTCTTCTCCAACTATCCCTTCCTTTAACCTACTCCCTTAGTGTAAATACAAAGATAGGTTGGTCGGTATTGCGAAGCGCGGGTAAAATAGGGGTATAAGTATACAGGTTCAGGGAGATGGGTGAGTTTAAAAAAGAATTCGTGAAAGATTTCTTTGATAAGTGTAATAATATCTGACCAGGCTTTACGTAAAAATAACTTTAAGCTTTATAGAGTGCCACGGGTATTATATGTTGTATTTAATTACATAGTTAATTCTACATAATTATTACCAATTATTGATAAATGTAGGCTATTAATTAATTATGAACCCCACATC
Organism: Timema bartmani; assembly: GCA_902151455.1. Taxonomy (NCBI): domain Eukaryota; kingdom Metazoa; phylum Arthropoda; class Insecta; order Phasmatodea; family Timematidae; genus Timema; species Timema bartmani. The sequence goes on from CABFWB010000034.1 coordinate 107,563, forward strand.
CAGCTTGTTATGAATTAATATTGCACGCTTTAAGCGTTTAGTGTTTCAGTAACCTTTGTTTTCTAAATCGATATTAAGTGTGATATATTATAGTAGGCATTTTTTTCAATCATCAATGTTTCCAGCCTATGAGCTGGGTCAGTTTCTTATTCAAGCCATAAATTTTCTACTACCGGTTCGCAAGGCCTGTCGTAACCTCATATACCTTATAATATAACTTAAGATTAGTATAGTCACAACATCCAGTCCCCAGCCATTAATTTATTAATGTTAATGGGTAGACCCATATTATTATTATTAAATTTTCAGCCATGGCGAGAATCGAGCCTAGAACCTTTAGCTCATCAGGCAGACACGCTACCGACTGAGTTAGGATGTCAGTGTGGTAGTTATCTTAGCTAATATTAAACTTAAGGTTCATTTTAAATATAATTTTAGCTAATATTTCAATTAAGAAGTTATTATACATAAATTGTGGCATCTATTATAACTACTGAAACACTAATGGTAAAATTATGCTTAGAAATGTAAGCTAAATGTGATACTGAAGTATTTATGTATTGAGCTATAGCCCCTTTCTTTCTTTCAAGTATAGATTCATAGTCTTTCTATTCTTTTTCTAATTTTTTTTTTCAAACATAAATGTTCATGGTTTCACCAAAATTGATCTAAGAATATTTTCGGCTATAGCCTGAACTAATAATTCTCATAAAATGAAATATTAGTCTCATGTTAACATGAGGTACTCCAAATGAGTTAAGTGCTGTTGGTAATTTGAACCCACAACTTTATTTCGAGTAAAAATAACTTAATAAGCAGTATTTTGTAGAAGCACTAAAAAGCTGTTTTCCCAAATCTTCGTGTGTCTTTTATAACCACAACTGAAAGTAGTTAAATTGGGAGTGTAGGGTACGCGAGTTAAGGTCGATATTTTTTTAGTTTTTATATCAAAACTTTCTTCTGGTCAAAATAAATCAAATTATTATCCAGTAGAAACGTATCTAAATTTTCTTCATGTGGTGATATCAACAGTTCTTGAATACCTGCTAAGAGTGTACTGGAATTTAATGACAACTTTTTCTCTTCATTTAAAAAGTTTGTCATCTAATGCCGCTATGCTAATGACAGATATTTAATAACTGTTCAGCTCATCATGTGAAGAAAATTAAGCTCTACGCTTCTACTGGAGCAATAATTTACTACTGGCCAATTTATTTTTTTACCAACACACGTGCCCTAAACTTCCACTTTAAAACTAACCCATAACTTAAGATATTATAAATATAAGTACGAATAACTCTACACGTTCTTGATAACCAAATTCTGTATAAAACATGACTTGGGCTGGGGGGTATAGTGTTATGGTTAACATGGTGTATTTCAAACTATTGGGGTGAGGATCAAATTTACCGAGACCACATTTTTTTTTATTGGGTGAATTCAGTGCTGAAATCAAAAGCCTCAGTAAAACCTTTATTTTGTTGGACTTCTCTGTTGTGGGTTTGCTTTTAAATTGACCATAAAAGTAGGTATGATAATAAACTCAAATGACTGCTTATGTATACCATAGGAACGCAACAAAGCTTCGCCATTCAGGTATATTTCCGCCACACTTTTGCGTTCCTCCCATAGCTTTTAGAGTATTCTGCCCTCTTCATCGACGGTCCTCCACCAAGTCCTCGTTGGCCTTCCCCGATGTCTGCATCCATACCAAATACAACGTAATAAATTAAATCAACCACGGTGCTCGTTTCTTTCATGAGAGGTGCAAACTTTTTAGGAGAAAATAAAATAACAGAGGTGTAGAAGAAGAATAAAAAAAACTGGTTCCGAAACATGAGGAAGACATAACATAATAAAAGGAGACGTCGTGATTATTTCTGGTTGCAACAACCACTATAAGAGGAAATAAAGAAAGAGAGAGAAAAAAAAAGGATTGAATGGGAAGGTTGGTTTGTTTTCTGCCTTCTTCCTCTTAAAACCGCACAGCCACTTCGCTTACACAACCATTCTTCAATAGCTCGTAAATTTTATTTCTTACACTCTTTAAGGGTTGATTTCTCCCTCTGTTTTTCTTTTTCGACTCGCTCTGTCTTTCTCCCTCCCGTAGTAATCGGTGGCCCATTCCGTCTCGTCCCCTTTCTCCCTCCAACACCTCTTACTAACATTTATTTACAATCACGCCTCAAGGGGATGATGGGAAGGAATTTCTTTTATGGACTGTTATACACACCTCTTATTTCCTCTTTCTGTCCTTTGTTCATCTCTAGGCCTCTTCTTTCCTCTTCTTCTTTTCACCCTCCAGTCAAGCGACAAATCTTCTTGATGTTGAGGGCGGATTTTTTTTTCTCTCCATCGTTCGAAATTAAACACAATTAATCTCCTGTTACTAAAAGTTATGGTTTTCTAATTCATTTAATGCGCTGTTGTTTGTACACCTGTAATCTTATACATACGTTTCTAAACTCTTGGTTGATGATATTTTAATTAATATTGAAGTTTTTTAAAAACAAATTTTTTTATTATCTTTAAGAGATTGGCAGCATGAATAGCGTTTTTACTTTGCTTAACTGTGTTATTAAATAGTTTCACACAAAGGAGGAAATAAGGATGAATTTATCCGTGTGTAGGTGGACGTATTTTGATTGTAATTAATTGGTTAAAAAAAATAGCACTTCGTCTCGGGTTCGATTCCTGTGTCCAGGTATCATTTTTAAACTTGTTTAATTTAATCGTGTTACTAAAATTGTTTAGCGTTAATAACTCTTTGACACAAATGTACTCTTTATGAAGTAATACAGATAAATAAATAAAAGAAAACAAACATAAAAATTGTGGATTCTTAGCAACAAACGTAATTTAATATTTCCAAAATTGGTTCGTCTTAAGTAGTGTAGTTACTGTAGAAAACCAACTTTTAATCTTATTAAGTAAGTTAGATAGAATTTTTAAGATAGGTAATGAGTCTATTCGAAATGTTTTAATTAGGAATAATGTTTGTCATCTACATTCCACCTAAAAGTAATTTCTATGATCGACTTGTTTTTATTTATTTTTATCATCAACAATAATTGGTAGTTTTAAAAATTCATACGACCCACATCAGTGGATACATGGACTAAACGTTAAGATCTAATATGATTTGCTGATTACAGGGAGATAGGGGTTCAAAACCCAAAGAGGGCTGCTGAGGATTTTTTTATTTGTCGCTGCGTCTTACTACCTGTTCATTTTACACACACTAATGAGGTTTGATGAGGAAGGAAATATTTTAGAGGTAATCTACTATCATATGCGTGGAGGTAGAGTGGAAAACCATCCTCAGTATACCTGACCAAGATTCGAATTTCAATATCCCAGTCATCGGCAATCTAATCTACTGCAAGAGTAGTGCCTTAGGCCATGCAGCCGCCGAAGTGGGTATAGCTCTATTAATTTAGTTTAAATGTTTTTAATAAACTAAATAATCGTCTTAATTGCTTTGGTTGGTAAAAATTATGCTGCTCTATGAATCAAATTAGGGTACCAAAAAAAAAAAGTATCTCTATGACCTAAAATAACTATATTACACATTTTTATTTAACAAAACGACATTTTACATTACCATAACAAACATGACGTAGAAAATGAATAGCCCGGGACATTCAGAATAAAATGTTGTCGGCCAGTGAAGGCCAGAAAGCCGAGTGTGTCCGGGGCCAAATACCGGGGAACCCTCTAAATCCTAACCACTCTTCATGTCGCGGGACCCACAATACAAGCAACTCACGCCGGCTTTTATTTATGGGGGCCTGCTGCACTGAGGGAACGGTCGGAGCAGGGGGTGGTGGTCTTGATGTCCATAAAAAAAAGGGGGGGAGGGGTAGGTCGCAAAGAGAACAAATAAAATACTCAGCATGCAAATTATCAGGGTTGTTTAGAAAAGATTTCTGGTTCTAGACATGATATATATACCTTATAAAAAATATCAGTGAAATGTGTAGTCTGTACTATCCTCCATCTTTCGTCCTTTGTTTTATAAGGTACGAAAAACAATTTAAAATATTAAAAAAGAGCAGTTAATGAATATTGTTTTAAATCTTCTATTTGTATCTATTTTACTAACACCACGTTTAGTACCCGTTTGGGTTGTAAGCCAATTTACTAATTAGGCTAGTGATCTAAGGATGAGGAAATGTGAATTCAGAGGAGGTGTACACTAATTTGCGTGGAAGGAGAGGGAAAATCTATTTTTGGAAAATTACCCTCAGTACACCCGATTGAGAATCAAACTTCGATCTCCCTATCATTGGCAGTCTAGTCTACTGTGATAGTAGTGCCTCAGACCATTGCTCCACTGAGGTAGGTGGTAATTTTAATCAAACATAACCTAATACTTAAGTATAGATCTCACTTGAATTTTCAGAAAATGTATTATTTATGAACCCATCTTGTTTTATTTCAGCTGTATTTCAGCTGTATTTTAAATTACAAATTACAATATTAGTTTTTTATAAATTGAGTTTGTAAATTTGGTCGCTTTCCGAAAATTAATTCAGAGTCTAGGATCCTCGCCAGGTATTTCATTCACTGTTCAAATTAATATTGATGGTAACTGGGAGGTTGGGTTTCAAATCCCAGTCAGGTATACTGAAGGTGTTTTTTCCTACATGGTTTCCCACTCTCCTTCTGCACAAATTATAGTGCATTTCCTCTCAACTACACCTTCCTCATCCCTCTCTTGTCAGCGTAATAAAACAAGGATACCCTTGGCGAGTAGTAAAATGTGGTTAAAAAACACATCTATAAAAAATAAAGCCCTCCGAAAACAATTTAAGGTTAAAATATATTTAACCACTAAGATATATTACTCATTTCTATAGATAGACCCAACAATATAAAACAATTTACCGTCACTTTAAGTATAAGCCTTTACATAGATAATTGGATAATATCCTCAATGTTTCTTTTATAAATATTACATGAACTTAGTTTAATATAATCTTTTATTCGTAAATCAGCGAGAGTATAACTTAGATAATTATTCAGAGCTATAGCCGTGTGTACAATTTTTTCCTCTTATACAAAATCTCTTTGTGCCGTAAAGTAGTACAAGACAATGATTTTATAAATTCAATAAAAATAGATGTACTTCATTTGTCTATCATTTGTTTTTATTATGTACTGTATATTTAACCTTAGCAGACAGTTAAAAAAAAAACTAAATCTGCTTTCGTGTATTCATATGCCTACCTACGTGTTCTACAAATAAAACATTTGGCATTTTATGGTACGAATTCTAACAGATGTAACATATTTATATAGTGGCCATTTTTAAATAGTGGCTATCCTACAGTTATTATTAAAATATTCGAAAATACTCTTTTTACATTGATCCAACTAGATATCTATGATAACATATGAGTAAAGCCATATAAATCAAGACTTTTCCATTATACATCGTATATTTATTGACGAAAATAATTTTTTTTTTGTAATACTAAAAAAATAAATAAGCACAGTGATTTTTCGTTGATTTCTGGTGACTTAAATAAATTCCTTCAGCCTCAGCCTATTATAATTGATCATCTAGTTGATAGCATTTTTAACATGCTATAGCGAGTAAGATTGAATTGCATCATCTTAGTTTCTTATCAGTTTCAATAGTATTTTTGAAATGAGAAAATGTGTTCATTTGACTACAGTTTAAGAATGTCTCTGTTCTGTTATTTATTGCTATTACAGCTAAAATAGGTGACTAGAACGAATGTAAACAAACTCTCTGTACTCACTCTGACCAAGATGAACCCTCTTCATCCAAGGGTAGATCTGCGGGGGGTTGCCAGCAGGGGTAGTACCACCCCCCTGCTTGCCGGAACTGTTGTTATTGCCACCATTGTTGTTGTTGGAACCAGTCGTGCTTGACGCAGACGACGTCGATGACGCCGGCGATGAGGAACTCTGAGAAACAGCCGAGGAGGCTGTGGCGGCCGCCTGGGTCGGTCCAGCACCGGAAGCTCCTGCTGGGGAGGTCGCCGATGACGCCCCCCTCGAAGTCGTGGTGCTGGCAGTTGTGGAAGGGGCCGCTCCTATGGGAGGCTTAGAGGAACTTCCCCCCACCGATTGGGACGGTCCTTGCAAAGGGGGGCTACCTCTTGGGGGCCCTCCTGTGGTGCTGAGATCTTGGGGCGAGCTCACCCCAGTGGTGGACGCCGTCTCGGCAGCGTACTTACAGCTGCTCGCGGACACGGAGTTGTTGTTGAGGAGTGAGCCTACGGGGGTTGAAACCACCCCTAGAGGAGGACTCACAGTCCCCGGACTAGGATGCTGTAGGTGGGTGGCGGCCCCACCTAGCCTCTGATGAGAAGGGTGTAACTGGGTGTAGTCCATCATCCCTTGAGAGCCGTTCTGTAGATGTTGAGACTGGCCGACGTTTCCTGCTGAAGCGTAAGGGTGTTGGGCATAATGCTGTGGGTGCACCTGCTGCTGTGGGGAGTAACATGTAGGTGGGTACGAACCCTGGACACTGGCCGCATTCGGGTTGTAGTAGTCCGCACCAGCCGCAGAAGGGTGCTGCTGGGGGTGTCCACCGTTGACCGGAGACGCTCCCGACCTTTGACCTGGTGCCTGGTTGGCGTAGCAGGAGGCCAAAGAGTTGACGAACTGGTATGAGCTCATGGTATCCAGCGTGATGGATTGATGGTCACCGTTGGGTGGTGAAAAAAACGATTTCCCCTCCAGATTTTCTTAATAAATGCTCAACACAAAAATGTGTTGAACTTATGGATGGTATTATATATATTTAATTTATTTTAGTTTTTTAGTTATTAACGTCAACATTTTTCTTCATTATTCTTGAAAAGTAGACAAACAGCTGTCAGAGACCACGCACATTTGAAAATAGAAAAAGATTATGCCACCACAATGAATACGTATGTTAGACAACTATTTAATAAAGAATTAAGTTGAATTAAAGAAACTTTACTTTTATTGAGGCGTTTGAAAATTTAAAACACAAATTGTATCACCTAATTTGTCTCCGGTAATTAATTTTAAATTGTTGATTCACATCGGTATTTTGAATATATTATCTAGGGGAGGAAAAATCCCCTAAGAAAACACTAAAGACACTCAAGATATCTTCCAATTAATTTTGCAAATGTTCAGTTTTTATCGACGTTGAAGTTGCACAATACAGCACCTTTTAAAGCTACAAACACTTCGGAGATATATTTCTATTTACAGACAAACTACCAAAAGTACTTGTAAACACGACAACTAGTCTCTGGCACTAAGAACTAAGTTAGTACTGGACACAAAAATACGTTATATTATGTCCCCACGAACTTGCTACCTCCCAACAAGTGCAGGAAAATTTACGACTCTAGGTTGGGAAATTGATAGCGGAAATATTTATTTTACCAGTAATGTTCATCCAGAAATATCTTTCACAAGGTGATGGGAAAGTGATATATTTGACAGTGATTTCGTAGTTAGTATACAACCGAATGTTAATTAATTGTCAATTAAAAGGCTGTAAATTGTTTATATCTTGTTTCTGCTACTTTTAGTTAATCGTCAATATTAATGACAATAATCGACAATAATTATTGTATTTCGTCGATCCATGTCTCTCATCTCCACTACATGATCTCCTCATTTCGTGAGCCACGTGGTTTTTCGCCACGAACTAGACGCCGCGCTCTGCCGACGTCGGCGATATTGGACGCCCGCCGTTACTCATGGTCGGTGGGCGATGGACACACTGCAGTTGGGACGACCCAGTCGTCACTTGTTTATACAAGAAGGGAAACGTTTGCTAACAAAACCTTCTCGGAGGTGCAGAACGATAAACCTGCGGGGAAAAAAAAAAAGACCACCAATCCCCACTGTTCGTCAATCCTTGATTGGGTACTTGCACTTTGGGATTCCTTCAACCCTGTTGTCGAATGTTTCACATGGTGTGTGTGTAGTGAGTTGTGTGAGGAGGGGTAAAATGTAGGGGAAGATTTCAGGGGGGGTTTCCGGAGGGTTAATGGAGGGGTAGGTAAGGTGGAGAAAGAGGGAGGAGGCAGAGGAACCACGTTAGAGGGAGGAGAGTGGAAGCGGAGGAAGGGAAACAGGGCAGGTTAAAAAGTCTTGGGCCGCGAAACTGTCTCTTTAGCCGACGGGAGGTTTTGACTTTTTTTTTTTTCCTACCCCCGGTGGTTTATGCCCTGGGAACTATAGCAAGATTTGCGCAAGCGCGGAAGGTCCTCTATGAAATGAAGTGTCTATGTTTTGTGTGTGTATTTTGTGACAAGAGGGGGTGTCATTTTGAGGGGTAGAAACTTAAGGGTCAAAGTAGTAGGGGCAAGGCAGATACATAATTATTATTTGTGGGTTGAGTGAAGGGGAGGGGGGGCTCGGAATAGACGTGATTACGTTTCAAGGTGTGATGATTACCTTAATTGTATCTCTATATTTCTAGTAAATAAATAATCAAATTAAAAGATTTCTTACGGAAACTAAGACGAGGGTGCAAAATATATTTATCAACACTTGAGAAATTTACGGCTTTTTAAATACCATCCTCTGATGTAACAAGTTGTTTTATGGTTTGTTTTGGGTTTCTTTTCTTACCGTTCCCTTTCAGCACCCCGCCAACCTGTCCCTCTTTTCAAAGCTGAAGCGTTAAAATTTATGATGTACCTCCAACTTGTTAGATTTAAAGTTTTAAAATTACTTTAGAGATACCTAAGGGTGGAAGGTAGATATAATAGTTTAAATAGAACCTCAGAGGTTTTTTTTAATGAGATCAAGCCAACTTTATTAAACTATCAAATCTATTTAAAAATAATTAATTCCGAAATTAAAATAGATCACAAGTTTGTGAGTTTAATGTATGTTTATCCACTTGTCCTTTTGAATCAAAGTGAGGGGGTTGGGGTGCAGAGAAACAACTGCGTGTATTTTAAGTGAGGGGTTGAGGGTTGTGCGAGGTTAGGATTAAGGGAGGATTTGCAAACTGACAACTGGATTTTACGTGTTGAATTCTTAAACCACCATTAACTCAAGTGTTTGAAAATTTACTTTCAAACAAGAGGTAACGTATTTATGATAAACATAAGCTAACATTTAGGATAAGTCATTATAAAATATATCAATTAATCTCTAACAATCAAGCAACAAAGAATAGTATGCATATATATATATATATATATATTTAAAGAATATAAGTAATATAGTAATTTAGTAATATGTTGAGTGATCAATATAATCTAACGATCTTTTGGTTATGGTTAAAATAATCGATTGTATTCCATTAATATATTATTTATTTATGGGAGTAAATATTTAGTAGCCACGGAAAACCATCTATCAAAGACTTGATGACAAGTGTGAGAGGAAATAGGCCTACGGACTTGATACATTTTTCGGATTATATCGTAAATAACTACAATGTCAAAAGTCCCACCTAAGGCTGGATAAATGAATATATTAAGAAACAAGTTCGAGTCAGTAACTAAATATTTAATTGTTCGACAGGCTTATTCATTTCAATTTTAATAATAAGCACAAGTTTGTACATTATTAATTAATACTTATTAGTCCAAAAGTGAATGGATAAATTATAGGCAAATGATATTTCGTGTGTGTTATAATCATTCTTTTTTTTTAATAATATAGGCACATTGTTAATTTGAAAGTAGTTCATAGTAACATTATTGAAAGCAATGTAATCGAAATTTAGGAATTAAATTTACATAAATTTTAATGGAGAATCATTAAGTTAAGCTTTGCTTTAAAGTTAATTTTACAAAGATAATTTGGGATTTTCAATAGAGTCGATAAATATATTACAATTTGTTCCCATTTATAATTAAAAATTAGAAACAACCCCTGAATACCCGTATAGCTATTACACTACTCAAATAATTTTAAGTTTAAACTATATACGTTAAATAAACACACAAAGGTTTTATAAATAAATTAGGGCACTCACACAAATTTACAAATTAATTAAAATGCACACACTACCTTTTCCATGTTCATAGATTTAATTGAATATTCTTTAAGAATATATGAGTTATTTTATGTAGCCAAAACTTTAAAAAATATTAGCTTTAGACACTCGCTACACATGATTCACTACAGCGTAGAACTAAATGGTATATAAAACATTTTTTAACTACACAGAAATTAATAAAATCTAATAAATTGTATAATTATTTATTCGATTGATTAGTATTAACTGGAAACATAACACGGTTCATTGACGTTTTTCGAGCAACATATATATTTGTATACACTTGTATGGTTTTAAACGCCACGTATTAGGAAGACTTTTTTTTTTTGTTCAAAAAAATTAATAGTCCTTTTTAATCGTGTAAAGAAAGACTGGCAATAGAACAACTACCTCGTAACTCACTCGGGTTAAACTGCTGCTGATATTTACAGACATATGTAGAAACTCTTCAAAGCTCGCACGAGGGGGGAGGGCCATGGGAGAGAGGTGGGGCAAAGGGGGGAAGTTTAAGTGGTGGGATGAAGGGGGAAGGGGGGAGTAGGAGGAAGATTTAGAAGTCTCGGGACGGAGGAGGGGATGGACATTGTAGAGAAGACAAATAAATTATTTATCGGTAGCCTTGTTAGTTTTTAGTTGTGCTTCTTCTATTTATTTATTTTCGTGTTTAAAAAGTAATAGTCATACGGTTATTTTGAATTCAAAAGATGATATTTTTAATACCAAGATATTATTTTGAATATCTAATAAACTATAGACTTATTGACAAATACATGAATGTCTTTATTTTAGAAGTTAACTTGATAAAACGTAGTAAAATTAAATCAAGCTATATTTAGGTGTATTATTAGAATTTCAATTTAGCCCTGTATAATGGTATCGAAACCAATTAGCTAAATCAATCTTTATATTTTGTTTCAGATTTAATATTAATTAATGGTTATTGACTTAGAGAAATATAAATTATTTTGCTAAAATATAAACACGTTTAAATACTTCAGTTAAAACTAGAAAAACTAGTTTGGATTATGAAGGGAAAAAAATTCTAATGAAAAAGTAGCAAATCACAAAAAAGTTTGCTTATAGCTTACTTTATAATTATATTTGTAATAACCTTAATCACAACAAAACTTAAGAATAAACTTTTCCTAACTTTTCATTCGCTAAAATAATAGGTAAATAAGCTTAGGAATAATGCGTTTTCCTCTTTTACAGTTTACCTTCTATGCTGTGCGAGCCGGATCGAATATCATAACTCTTCCTCTCCTTCACCTTTATAATGTCATAATCGTGTAAAAACCGCGGTCAAACTAGTTCAATTGAGTGCTTTATAGCTATCACATGGCTCGTTCGTCCCTAGTAGTTGTAAGATCCTCCGCTAGATGGCTGGATGGTCGCTTTTGCCGTGGCGCGCGGTTTACCCTCTCTTCTCACGCCCGTGGCCTTCCCCTCCGCTCGTTCTTTTACTCCACTTCCCCTCTTATGGAGATGCTGAATGGTCGGGCATGTAGACGTTAGCAATCAGATGAGAGATGGAACTCGTGTTGGTTACTACGTTATCTGACCGTGTTTATTTTACACGGACTGAGATAAAGACAAATTATTATATAGGGTACACGATTTTTTTTTCTGTTATTAAATTCTCTCTCCAGTTGGTTTTTGTTATTCTTGGATAAGGTAAAGTATTTAAAGATATTAATGTTTTAGTTAATTTAAAACAAAGTTTCAAGTTTAAACACACATAATAAATAATCTTGTGCCAAATCGATAATTACTTTCTTAATTAATAGAAAACGATTTTATGAGTCATAACTACATAAATTTTTACTAATATAATTAGTTATGGATGAAGGATATTGAATTAAGTACCCGCACATTCTTGGAAGATGAATGAAAAATCACTCTCAGTACACATGACCGGATTCAAATTCCCAACGCTTTGTCACCGACAAACAAGACTAGACATGTCTCTAATTTATTTGCGTGCCCTCCGGATATAGGCCTGTATTTTTTTTAGTTAGAAAACAATGTTTATTAGTATTATTTAGCACCACGTCATACTATCCGTTTGGGTTATACGCTTGCGTATTAATTGCGATAGTGGTTCAGGGATTGTTAAGGTTGAATTTAGAGGAAGTGAACCCGTATTTGCGTGGAGGGAGAGTGGAAAACCACCCCCAGTTCACCAGAACGAGATTCGAACCTCAATCACCCCATCCTCGGCAGTATAGCTCAACATGAAACTAGCGCGTTAGCTAACTACGCTACCAAAGCGGATACAAACAAAGTTAATCAAATGGGTGTTCACATGACCTTATGCGTCAATCTCGCAATAGACTGTATCACCATTGACGAGTAGACTATATCGGTGTTCGAATCTCAGTAGGGTAAGCTGAAGGTGTTTTTTCTTGAATAGTTTACCTCGCTCCCTCCAAGAATATGCGGGTACATTTACTCACAATCATACCTTCTTCATCGTTATACAATTATTGTAAATATTTGGCTATACCGGATGGGTAGTAGGACGCGGCACACACAAGGAAAAAAGCTATCGCTAAGGCCATGGTAATTTTCATATCCATTTTTCCCAAATAAAGGCCTACAGCCTAGTATTTCTATCATCTAATCGTAGGCTTTTTGTTTTTTTATGTAGGATATGTAGAGTAAGTAGGCCTACTTTAATTGGTGTCCACAAGTCTATAGTTAGAAAAAAGTCTTAGCACGTATCTTTGGCCTTTAATAAAAATCCAGCTGACACCACATATTCCAAGTCGACCTTGGGTGGTCTCTGGGAAAAGTGCTTGCCTCACGACCCAATCTTCGTGGGTTCAAACACCTCCGGGGTTGACGGGGTTGATCTTGAGCGATAAAAATCCGTAGCACAACTTCCTTTGGAGGGGAAGAAAAGCCGTTTGGACCATGTCGAGTGTGACATGTAAAATAACCCTGAAAGGTATTTGAAAATAGCTTTACCGGCAAAAGTGTTATCCCGATCGGTAAAATAGTTTAGGCTCTACTCCAAAGTAAAGACAGACGGAAATTCAAAAACCACTTTTTTGAATTCGGGGGTTCATGAAACGACGACATTCATCAAAATCTTTAGTTCGATTTTTTTATGATCACAATACTCTCTCTACTACCTGTAAGGTAGTGATAAAGTAAAACGGTAGGTATTAATAACTAACATAAAAGCTATTTGCTAGTAACATTTAACAATTTAATTACTATGGTGAAATGAGAAGAAGAGTTTTTTAAAGATACCAAGATACCAATATACTCACCATGGCAATCAAACTTCCATGTCTACCATAATACGTTTCAAATTATATGAAATTTAGTAGTAAAGCTTTCTCTTCACGTTAATATTTCTTCATTTTGTTATTTTTGATTAATTGAAAAAAATCTAATCAAAACTTCAAAATTTTTGTTTTGAGGTGCAGAGGGGCTACTAATTTTTAAATTTCAGACCTCTTGAGTGCAGTAGATATCGTGCAACGTTAATGATATACAGACACACTAACTCTTCATTTTATTAATATAGATTCATCAACGCCTGGGCTAGTAGCTGGAATATTGAAAAATTACCACTAAAGTTGATTGATTCTAGTCAATTATTTTAAGAATGCAAATATAATTTTACCAACGAGTTCTGAATCTCTAATTAGAATCCAAATCTTGAAAATAATTATCAACATAAGAGGAAAGAAAAAATATATATATATTTCCCTATTTATCACCGCATCTTACTACCTGTTCAGGCTTCATGTTATGAAGGCTGGATTCCTATTGGGTAGAGGGAGCCAGCGTCATAAGATCCTTCAAATACAACGGAGTTGATCTTTAAAAGAAAAAGAAAAGTTTTTGAGACGTAGTGTATTGAAATTAATTCTAAAAGCGCGTAATTTTCCATGGATGAAGTATTAAAAGGAAATATTACATACATTACTTTTAAGAAAAATACATTTCATCCATGAATTTTTTAATATATTAGAAGGGTCCAAAATAGTAGCATTACAAAATGTAACCGTCTTTTTAATTGTTCATAAGATTAGTGTAGTTTAAAAAGTTTGGGAACTCCTGCTATATATGATTCAGCCACTGAAGCGTGTAAAAGATAATAACATAAGATAAAATAAAAAGGTTAAATAAATGTTACCCGCCTCGGTGACGTAGTTGGCTAATGCGCTAGTCGTGTTGAGCTCGACTGCCGAGGATGGGGAGATCAAGGTTCGAATCTCGGTCGGGTGAACTGGGGGTGGTTTTTCCTAAATGGTTTTCCACTCTCCCTCCACGAAAATGCGGGTTCACTTCCTCTAAATTCAACCTTCCTAATTCCTAATCCATTAGCGTAATTAGTACTTAAGCGTACAACCCGAACGGGTAGTAAGACGCGGTGCTAGTAAGACGCGGTGCTAAATAAAATAAAAAAAATAATAAAATGTTAACGTTCTTTGTTATTATGCATTCACTTGACTGGGAAATTAACAAACTGGGATCTTGTTCAAAAAATTATGTGTGTTAATAAACTATTTATACGAATTCTTAGAGCTTAAAAAAAATTTAATTCATAAGTTTAAAAAATTAATTATTAGATAGAATTTTCGAACAAAGTCTTTCAGGATTTGAGGGTTCAAGAATTAGAGGGTAGCCATGCTTAGCTATATCCCCAGTTATAAATTTAAAATTGCTTCAAATAAATTTAATTTAAGAACAATTTCTTGCCACCTCGTGTTGGGAAGGCTATAGGCCTACCACAAGCCATCGCATGTAGAAACCCCCTAACCTATCTTTTTCCTTCACCAATTATAGACTATTAACATATTTAATTTGTCTAGTTTATTATAAGAGTGATAGTAACGACATTATATTGGTGGACTCTTGAGTATGTCCGCGTGCATGTGCAGTCTGGCCCGCCCCCACCCAGGATAATTGAATCGAATCGAAACGCGGCAGACAGAAAAGTATTATTTCCACATATTTAAATGAACGCTCTCACCCCTAGACGAATCGAATCGAAGCAAAGCGAGAAGAATTCTCTACGAAGAATACTTTCTTTGATTCGATAGCGTCGCCAGGAGAAGTTTATATCATCGGTTATTTCCGGGCAAGCTCGATGACATTCGGCAGATCAGAGTGTTGTGCTATCGCTGAGCGAGGCTGTGAAAATATCTGTTTGCTCGCGTGGACGTGTTCGAGTTTGTTTTGTTTGTAAGATGAAGCTGCAACTGGACTAATTACTTAGTCCAGGACTTAAATTTATCTATGTTTTAAATGACAGAAACTTTAACAAAGGTAAAATGAGAAAATGCATTAAACAATATTTTTTTTTTATATAAAATAGCACACAGGCTTACAGTTTATATTCAAGCATTTATTCGCTGGTTCCACACCCTCCTACTCACTATCACCATCACCTCATCTCATCGGGGCATGGATAGAGCCTCCGAGGAAAGGATGTATGATTAGTGCATTTGGGCGTCCCCTGGGCGAAGGTACATTAGCACTGCCTAATCTTCCCACAAACTGGGTTGCGAATTATGTAGCCCAGACGCGGGATATTACTATTCATATTTTGTTACATTGTCTTTACTATGTGCTTTAGTTAGGCCTATAATTACTGTTGTGAAAGAAATACATTTTTTCGTTCTTATTATTATTCAAAACCATTGCATATTGACTTTCCGAATCACTTAAATGTGAGTCCGAATACCACGCTTCTGTTAGATCCGCCCAGGTGTGAGCGGACCGTGTTCTGGCGGGACGCGCTATTTTGTTTGTGAGTCATGCTTGATATTTTGCACGTGTTTTATTTTAGTATTGAGAGAACTTTTACGCGAGCGGTCGTGTTTTGTGTTTGTCCTTGACCCGAGTGTTAAATGTTTTGTTTATGAACCATGTTCAGTAGTGTTACTTTTGGCAGTGCAGTGCTGTCGAACCTCATGTGATAATAGATCATCGAAGTGCAGCGGTAAGACCCAGATGACGTATTTAAAGTGCAGCTGTCAATGGTAAGTTTCCTCATACCCCTCTTTACTCATTAATCCATACAGTCCATGCTCAGTACGCAGAGGCGCGGGCAACCAAACCTTTGTTTTTCACTGGAATTCACACATCCAGACGATAGTTTTTTTTAGCACAGCATCTTACTACCCCATTGGATTATACGCTTATGTACTAATTACGCTAATGGTTTTAGACGTTAGGGAGGTTATACTTAAAGGAAGTGTGCCTGCATTTGCATGGAGGAAGAGTGAAAAACCATTTTGGAAAAACCACTCTCAGTTCAACCGACCGAGATTCAATGCTTGATCTCCCCATCATCGACAGTCTAATCTAGTGTGAGAGTAGAGCGTTAGACCATGTGACCACCAGAGCGGGTGATCGGTTTATTGTTGGAACACGATGTATATAGGTAAAGGCTGTACAGTAACATGTGTAACCCACTGCAGCGGTGGACAGGATACACAAAAACAATTTTAAAAAGTTCATATATACATTTGTCCCATTTGACCTTATTTCCGAGCAGGGCAGGTCTAAGGCGTGTGCGACGTGTGCAACCGCATACACAGAAAATCCAGGGGGGCGCCAAAATGGACCAAAAATATATGTTTTTTGTTTTTATCTGGGAAAAAATAAATATAATTAAGGAAAGTAATGTGTAAGAATAATTCCTGATTCTTAAATTAATATTTACATCCATATCAAACAGAGTACTTTTATATTTCAAATTAGTGCACTAGAATTCACTAATAAAGTTAATACATTTTGAAGGTTGTTCGGAGCAATGCACCCATTGAACTCCATTGAATGTACTAAGTTTATTGTCAATCACCAATTCAAAATATGCCTATATAAACATGTGGGTGGCTTTAAGAATTATACTCACCATACCTATGTCAGTTGATTCAGCCGAGAGAAGTTTTTCCAAGTTGAAGTTGATAAAAACATATCTGAGACCAACTTCTTCTCAGGAAAGGTTGAACAATTTATCAATATTATCGATTAAAAATGAGATATAATCCATATTGGACTATAACGATTTGATTAACACTTTTGATTCTATAAAAGCTAGGAAATTTAATATTTAGAACAGTGGTCCCTAAATTTACTAAGAAGAGGGGCACATTAGAAAATTCAAAGCTCTAGGTGGGTTGGATTGAACACGATACATACAATACACCCTATATATATAATATAACTTCTTTCTAGATCTCATTTCAAAATATGTATATCTTATAACCATAGTTAAACGTGACTAAAATGTAGGGGTGTGCGAAGTACACTTTTTCAATTCGAAGCAAACTCGAATCAAATATATGAAATATTCTCGAAGCCGAATCGAAGTTCGAATAATTTTTTGTTAGTTTTTTTAGGCTAGAAAAATATATTATAGTTGTTTATTAAACGTTATGTATTGAGATTACTTAGAAAATGTTTTATTGTTATTAATATTTCATTTTAATCAAATAAATTGAGTTACATTACAACTTACAATTCATTTACTTTTTCCAAATTAATATTGTTTTATATTATATATAAATAACAATAATTGACCATAAATCGAGTATTTTAACCGTCAATATTTTATTGACGAAGCTTCGAAGCTGGAATTATTTTCGAAGCGAAGTCGAAGCTGACATTTGTTTCGAAGTTTTCGAAGCCGAGTCAAAGCTTCGCACACCCCTATTAAAATTTAAGCTGTGCAGCTAACATAATTACCCCCTTACTCCTCAAATCGGAAACGTACCTCCGACCCGACCCTCCGTTCAAAATACACTTTATAGAAAGCAGCTAGCGCGGATTTTATACATTGCGCAAGGAGAACCATCATTTCGGAATTCTTAATTTTTTTAAATGTTTTTCAAAGCGTCCGTGGGCCGGATTTGGCCCGCGGGCCGTAATTTGAGGAATCCTGATTTAGAATATACCTGATAATTTTTGTTAAAGAGATTACGTTGTGTGAGTAGTAGAAAGTTCTATCATAATTCATGTACTTAGAAACTAAATAGCAAATGAAACAAAATATTGAATTTTACTTTTCTTTTTATTTCCCGAACATTTTTTTTNGTTATATCATGATTCATGTACTTAGAAACTAAATAGGAAATGAAACCAAATATTGCATTTTACTTTTCTTTTTATTTCCCAAACATAATCTTTTAGAAAATCCACGTTTTTGTAGTTCTTAAAAGTGTAGTATACTTTATACCTCACTGTATATTTGTATACTGTATACCTCACTTTATAGTAGAAAACAAAGAGTCAACAAAAATTTTCTAGCAAAATATAAAATAATTAAAAGATGCTAAGGCTGAAAACACTATGATGTCATCGTCTGACTCTTATAAAATAGTATTTTTTAGTTATTTAAAAAAAAATTCGCCACTTATAATATTTATAAATAAGGTCTAGTTTTAAAATGGCCACTCTCCACAGTTTTTTAGATGGGGGCAGGGGGGCGTAAAATGTGAGTTTTGCGCACACAAGACATTTACCTTAGACCGGCCCTATTTCCGAGTTACAGTCAAGCGATCGTACTAAATTGTATACCATACTCGATAGATTTCGACCTGTTGCCAAGGTATGGTCTATGGTTTATTCCAAACACCTGGCATTTTTTTTAAAGATTGCGTCATTCTACGATACGATGACTGCAGGTTTGAAGTCAGGCTGAGTTGATCACTTAGGGCACTTCTTACAATGTTAAGCAACTCAACATTACTGGAATATATACATGATCATAACTCAGAAATAAGGTCAAATTGGACACATACTTGTGTTAAACTTTTTTCACATTGTTTTTGCATCTCTTGTCCACCACCGAAGTGGGTCTCACATGTTACTGTGTATCCAGTATATGTATATGCCGATAATGGGTCAGTTTGGTCCTTCGGTGACTCGATACCATTTGTTATTCATTTGAGAACCGGAACCTATATTGGTATATTGTACTTAGAAAATAGGCTTGCAGTTTCACTTGGTCATATATATATATATATACACATGTCTACATAACATGAAATGGATGTAGGCTAGTTTGTTTTATCGCAGCGTCTTATTCATTATTAATATTATTATTTACACCACGTCTTACTACTCGTTCGGGTTATAAGCACTTACGCTAATGTCTAATGGTAGGGTGATTGTGGAATGCAATGGAGGACCTACAGTTTAACGTGGGATCCGAACCACGGTGG
Organism: Timema bartmani; assembly: GCA_902151455.1. Taxonomy (NCBI): domain Eukaryota; kingdom Metazoa; phylum Arthropoda; class Insecta; order Phasmatodea; family Timematidae; genus Timema; species Timema bartmani. Next base: position 126,745 of record CABFWB010000034.1, read on the forward strand.
AGGCCTGGCTTTCCACACATTCACAAGTTGTGATTAAATACGTCTTGTCAGAGGTGAAGGAAGGGTCGAGCTGTGATCTCACCGTCATCAGCGGGCAAGTCTAGCACAAGAGTGACGCCTTAGACCATTCGGCCACTGAAGTGAAAAATTGTGTAACTTATTTGGAAGAAGGCTTTATGATTCACATTAACTATCCTGAACAAGATTCATAAAGTTATTCGGTGATTCTTCATGGACATCAGGGTCACACAACCTCTGGTTTAAAAAGGCTCTGTGGAACTGTATCAAGAATCATTCCCCAAGCCTTCGTGTTTTTTTCTTTCCGGGTTTGAATTCTGCAAATATAAGTGGATAAAGGTGACCCAAAATGACCGACCTAATTTGGCAATCCCCCACATCAAAGGTCGCATGATCTAACCCGTCACTCTCTTGTTAGACTGAATTGTTGGTGATCATAACTCGAATCCCAGTCGGGGATTTTTTTTACTAAACTGTTTCCCTCTCTCCCTCCACGTAAATTCGGGTACATTTCCTCTAAAATTCTACCTTCCTAATTCCCATCTCATTGGAGTATTTAATGTAGGCCTATGTGTATAGGCCGAAAGGGTACTCAGATGATTTGAAAAATAACTATCTCAGAGCCGTGCCAAATTGCATCCCAACATTTATGAAATGCTACAAATATTGGCAATATCACCATTATTCACTGTCCTGCGTCTGAATCATTATTTTGTTCGGGCTACACCCAAATATATCAATTATGTCAATAGTGTAGGGATTAGGAAGGTAGAATTTAGAGCAAATGAGCCGCCATTTGCGTTGAAGAAGAGTGGGAACTATTTAGGGAAAAAACACCCTCAGTCGAACCGACTGGGCTTATGAACTTTACCACGTGGTCATAGGCAGTTCAGTCTACTGCAAGATTAACGCCTTAAACTATTCAACCATCGTAGTTAGCATAATATTATCAATGTTTCTCATAAAAAATACTTTTATATTTTCTTTCAAACACAGGTTTCCGTGTCCGAATGTTCTATAGCGTCACTCTCGTGTTAAACTGGCCTGCTGATAACGGGGAGATCGGGGTTCGAATCCCAGTCTGGTCTACTGAAGTTTTCTTAGCACCACATCTTACTACCCGTTCGGGTTGTAAGCTTATGTACTAATTATGCTGATGGTTTTAGGGATAAGGAAAGGTATATTTATAGGAAATGTCTCCGTATTTGCGTGGAGGGAGAGTTGAAAAACAACCCCAAGACACTTGAACGAAATTCGAACCTTGATCTCCCCAACATCGGTAGTCTAGTCCACTGCGGGAGTAGAGCCTTAAATCATGTGGCCACTGAAGTAGGTACTGAGGGTGTTTTTTTTCCATGGTGTCCCAATCTTCTTCCACGTAAATGCGGGTAGATAACCTCTAAAATGCTTCCTTCCTATTCCCTTACCCAATAGAATAATTATTATATATGCCTATAACTTGAACAGGTAGTAAGACGCAGTGATAAAAAAAAATCTTCCAAACAGAATGTTACCATAAACTACATTTATCTTAATCGAAACTTAAGTCAGTTTTGCCCATAAGCATGGAGTGTAAATAGCCAGTAGGCCAAAATCTTCAAGCAAAACACTCGACCTTCGTATATATAAGGACCAGTTTTTAGTCCGGCCGCTTACCCTCCATCAGCCTGTATTTTTTTCGGGATAAAG
>CABFWB010000034.1:131090-164105 GCA_902151455.1 Timema bartmani
GGAAGGAGAGTTAATGTGATGAGTGAGTCGTACACATGAGGATAGGTAGGTAGTTGAAAATATTTCATTTTGAGGGGGAAAAAGTATGACACGCATTGTTTTAATACTCAACCAAGAGGCCGCCGCATCAGTGGGCACGCTGGCTCAGGCGTCGACTTCTTTTGGTTCTGAATTTACGGTGAGCCGCAGGTTTGTCTTCGATTCTATACTGTCTACTGTCTACTGTGTCTATACTTAGGATGATTTTTCCTAAATATATTTCTACCCTTCCTCTATACACGTGGGGTTACTTCCTAAAAATGGTATCTTCTTTATCCAGAACGAAAAACACCACCTTAGTCACATAGTATTTAATTATATCTTTGTATCTATCAATATACATTTTATATAGAAATTATGTATTATTTCAGAATCCTCAAAGTAAAAATATGTGCAGTTTTATTATTATTTGTGATAAGGTATCTTTCGTTAATGCATATGATTTTGTCAAAATGGACAAGTAATTAAACTATTATTTATAAATACAATAGGCCTAATTGGACTAACTGTATATTGTGTTTTACAAGTAAGGTAATTTAAAGAAAAAATATTTTACTTAGGCTACTTATTTGAAGCTTGAATAATTTTTTACTCTTCAATCGATTTCAGAATATTTTAATAGGTATAACGTATATACTACTTGGAATAAAGGGTCTCCGGTTTAGAGTGATACTGATGGAGGCCTGAAAAAAAGTGCTCAAATTGTATGATCTTGCCATATGTTAATTTTCCAGGACTGAATACAGTCCAACTTTCATCGGAAGGGTCTCTTAGATAGTATAAAGAAATAATATTAAAATTGTTATATATTAATAAGTTTTATTATATAAGTATTGATAGTATATATCAAAGGTTACAGCTGTAGATCACATGACTTGACGTATAAACACGTGAAAATATATCTAGTAGCTTTTATATCTTTCAGATAATCCTTTAAAAATTGGACTGTATTTGCTCCAATAGCTACGTAATATAAATAAGTTGTGCAGGGATGAGGTGGATTTAAATTTGATTTAATGCATTTGCATTCGTCTGTGAAGAAGATAGTAATCCACACTGTGATGACAAGCAATTCTCTGTTCGGTGATCAAACTGTGGCCTTACGAGCTAGGTTCAATCACATTAGCGGGCATCTAACTCTTAAGGCTGGTTCACACATATCGCTAAGCTATGGTTTCTTTTTTCCTTACTGAATTCACTGTTTCACTGTGACTTCTTTTTGGTCTCCTCCAATGAAGTTAAATTATGGCATAATCTAAAATGTCTTGTTTGAGCTCAGATTATAGTACTGAGGAAGAGGATCTACTGCCAATAGCAGCTTTTTTACAAGATGAAGAAAATGTAAGATGTGGAGGTTTAACTTGTTCGATTAATGGTTCCATTTTAATATAAAAACGCTTATTAAATATAAAACCTAAATATAATATTACTTAAATACACTTGAAACCAACTTAAAACAGAACTTGAACAATTCTTTGGATTATTTTCAACAATACAGCACTACGTCTGCACAACGTAAGATCAAGATGGAAGATGGAGAAATTGCCCAGCCAACAATCGGAAAAAACAAAGCTCAGTACAGCAAGGCTTAGCTTAACTTAGTTTAGTTTTTTATGTGAACCAACACATTTAAATACCTATTTTTCTTAACAGATAACAGAGCAAATCTTAGCTTAACTTTCAGTGTTAACTGGCCTTTAGAGGGAGATTAATACTAATGGTGGCTTTACTGCGGTTGTGTATCTAAGGCTGTCGAGAGTTTTCAAGAAAGGGGGTCTGGAAAAGGGGCCATTAGGGGCTGAGGTGCTCTTGTACAAAGCAGAGTTAAAGGAATAAATTTGAGACTTATCAGTTGTCATAAGATGTGCTTAGAATTTACTGAGCACCTCTGTGGCTTAGTGGTCAGATTTCCTAGCCTCAGATACAGAAGTCTCATGTTCGATTCACAGTTCTTAAAGATTTTTCTGTGAAACAGTGGGTCTGAAATGGGTTGAACTCAGCCTAGGTACTTAATTGAAAAATTAGCGCCTTCGATCTAGAAAACAGATATTAATTGCCGGAAGGTTTGTTGTGCTGACCACAAGACAGCCTCTATCCGCAGATGTTGGCACTATCTTCGCTAAAAGATAGCGGCCACTCAGTAGGCGTGACTAGATTGCAGAATAACACCATATAGTTTCTTAAAATATATTCAAATCATGTGGTTCCAGGCACTAATATTGTTTCAAAGTGTCTATGAGATTCCCAAAATATAATTTTAATATGAAGTGCAGGAATTGTTTGATCCCGGATAGTATACACATTTTGAAATGTTCATGAACCCTTTATTTTCCCTTTTAATAAGATTTCTTGAAAATTCCTCCTCACATCGTTCTACTTTCACTAATCGACAAACAAACTTAAACTTCTGGACAAAATTAGTGAATCTTACAAATTAAACAACAGAATATTTATGAAAGACCGAATAATGTTTTATATTTTATATTTTACACTTTGGTATTCTTATAATATGCGCAGTGGTCTTTAAGAAATTAAGTTAGGATTGTAATTAATTAATACATTTTCTTACCTGCACCACTGGGCATCTGGATAAAGATGTTAATCTGGTCTTATCTGGTTTACCAATGTCATGGAAATCAGGGATCGAATAGAGGCTGGGTGAATCATGGTGATTTTTCTTAAATGATTTTTCACCCTCTCTTCAAAAATAGTTTGCGTACATTTTTTCTTAAATTCTAGTTTCTTATCTCTACATAAGTGTAAATATACTGATAGCCTCAATAGGACGTGGAATATCAAGAAAATAATATGATTAAAAATGTGACCTTTTTCACACTATCCCTTATATTTGATCGTTAATAACGTGTGTGTTAAACTTAACAATAAAACATATTCTCAGTTATAATTTACAATTATTTTGTTCTTTGCCCTAGTTCTTAATACTAAGTACAGTAATTTGTTTTTGTCACCATTTCTCACTAACATATTATAAAAAAATAATTATTTTAGTCAATCCCGGAACTTTAATTGAAATATGAATGTATAATTAATATTTTCATTCTTTTTCATGACTAAATTTCAAATACATTTCACTTTAGGGACATGTAAAGACTTTAAAAAAATTTACTGAGCTAAAATATTTGGAATAATCTTTAAAGCTTAACTTGTCACTAAGATAAATAACTTTTTGTAGATTTTTTTTTGTTCAAAATAACACACTTCTTTTGTAAGATATGTAATTAGCTATAAAAAAACTCTAATACACTACCGGTTCGGGATTTAAGCATATACACTTCACGCTTATGTGTTAGGGATGAGGAAGGTTGAATTTAGAGGAAGTGTACCTGTATTTTCATGGAGTAACGAAAGAAATAGTGTAAAAATCATATAAAAAACCTTAATTAAAACCAACCGGAATTCAAACCCTTATTTCTCCGTCATTTCCACATATATTTATTCTTTTCTCAGACATTTAGCTGTTTGGTTCAAGGGCCAGTCACCAGTCTTGTTAAAATCACCCCAAGCTGAATACTTTAAGGGTCATCGATCCTGTTTTCTTATCCTGTCTAGGCTAAAAAATCTCGACCACTCTAGGAATCCAAAACCTCAGCTCAGGCATGAAATCTGACTGCTTTCTACAGGCATTCCTAAATAACTTCCGTAATGTTACCTATTAAACTTGAAAATACTTTTATACTAATATATAGCTCGACAAGAAACTACCGTACGTTTCTAATGCCAACAGTATATACGGGAAAATTAATATTCATATGGTTGCATTAAAGCAATGGTTTTCAACCCGGGGTACGCGTACCCCTAGAAGAGAAACGGAAAAATGTTTAGGAGTGGCAGCCTTTTGTTCGTTTTAGGTTGATCCAATTTAGAGCCAATAAAGTAGAAACGTATTTTTTTAAACAAACCCTAAACTGTCATTTTTATCGGTAATAATATGTTTTATGTATTTCCATTGAAATATTAATTTTGTATTGTATTAACATTTTGTTCTATTTTTATACCTAAGAAATATGTTTATTGAGTCTTTTAGTCAAGAAAACAAATTTACTCTGTGGCATTAGGAACTCGAAAGGTCATTGTCGCACTCACAAAAGTACTCCACCTATCCCTATCTTGAGCGAGTTCCATCCAGTCCACCTCATTAAACCATATCTCTTTCAGGTCCATTCTAATGTTATCCTCCAATCTGCGTCTAGGTCTTCCCATAAGGTTTGTCAGTCAACACCCTGAACAAGGTTCTAGAATCTCCCATTCACACTGCATGTCCTTCCCACTGTATTCTACTAGATTTCACAATCCTTAAATTTTATTATGATGAGAACATGGTATGTAGCTCATCATCATGTCATTTCCTCCACTCCCCAGTAGTTTAATCCCTTTATGAGACCACATATCTTCATAAGCACCATGTTTTCGAAAACCCTAATATTTTGTCATATAAGATAAGAGAAGGTGAAAGTATTGTTTTGTATATTATGAGTTTTATATTCCTTAGCATGCATTTAGTTTTGAAATATAACTACTACAACTTAAGAGAAGAACATTAATAAATTAATTAATTTTTGCAATAAGTGTTTACTAATGAAGGTGTAGGCAACTTTAAAGAAGTTGCAATCCCCTGCATTATAAAAAAGTATAACCTATTCTAATAAAATATCAGTAATAATATTTTGAATCAACGATCAGGGTTCAATTCTCAGCCGGGTGCACCGATTATGGAATCTTCTACACAAATGTGTGATATTTTATTCTAAATTATACCTTTTCATCTCATCCTTACTGTGGATTCATACGTTCACCGAAAAACTAGCACAGAACAGAAACGGGGCCACGTGACGAGCTCTAAGCCAATCACAATATTTCCACCTTATCGGCGCGAGTTGTTCCGCTAAAGTTCAAATCTCTACTTTGTCCGTTATTCCTGAGATCTTTGGCACGGGAGGACCAATCAAATCTAAAAACCAACCATCTTGAATCAATGCGCATGTGCATATGACAATGCATGCGCTGTAGAGTTAACAGCAAACACAGAGCTTCGTTGGCCGTTGTGAGGAGATTTGAAATAACCTTAATTTAAAGAGTGTATATAGGATTGTGCCAAGACACAGAATTATAATTTTAAAACATCCATCGTGAGAATGATCTAAAATAAATGTGTCTTCGCTAAAAAAATAAAATATGTTGTTAGTCAGCTGTTCTAAGTTGGCGTTGCAATGCATCATGCATACAGCGTGTGAATTGCTGAGCTATACCTCAGTTTTAGCTTATGTGGTGCTGACTGACAGCTCACAGCTGACTTCTGACGGCTTTGAAAAGCTACCAGACCAAATTATGTATCCCTACGCCGAACCATATGATCTGCAAAAAACATGTCTTTAGCAGTTGTCACTTCTGACAGTCAAAATTTAGGTATATACCTAAATGTTGACTGTCGGAAGTCAGCTGTGAACTGTCAGTAAGCACCACATAAGCTAAAACTGAGGTATACTCAAGCAGATTCTGCTTTCTATTTTCGGAGAACGTGTGAATCAAGCTTTAAAGTGTAAAAGGAGTTTAGCCCATATGGGTATTAAAACTGAGATTTTTTTAAAAAAAAAAGTTAGTAGGCCTAAAAATATTTTTTTCTCAAAAATGTTAAAATAAAACCATGAAAAAAACTATAGAAGTATAAAAAGTTTTCAAAATTAGTAATTTAAATTAGTTACTTAAAATGCAGCTTTGTGAAATTTTATGTTCAAACACCTATAAATGATAATGAAAATTTTGTAATATTTATAGGCTAAATGCACTTGACCTGTTCCGGTGGTCACGTGGTCTCGTCATTCTCGAAATATACTAGACGGTCGGATGTACAGTGAGATCGGGGTTTGAATACCGAGTAGAGTTTACTAAGGGTTATTTTCCCTAAATCGTTTCCCAATCCAACTCAACGCAAATGTGGGTATGCTTCATCTAAATTCAACCATCCTCAACCCTAACTCATAAGCTTAATTAGTACATGCGTACAGCCTGGACAAGTAGTAAAGCATTTTATTTTAATTTATTGGGATTGTTCTCACCATTATTTTCTTTATGATTCTATGCCAAGAAAGAAAAAATATTTGAATGTCGAGGGTGGTGGTTTTCTTTAGTCTTCCTATTAACACTTGAGGCGCTAAAATAGCTGAGCAGAGATTCATAAACGCCAGAAACCGAGTGGGTTACTGGGTGAAGCTGTCCGGCAGTACGAGAACAAATAAGGGAGGAGGAAATTAAAAATGCCAATCAAATTAGTATCGTTACTCCCCTAAATTACATCATTCTATTGATAAAGATTTATTCTATTCTCCTATGTCTTTCGATTCCCAGAAATTTTGGTCTTAGTAATCAACCTAAAAATATGGGTTTGTGTACTTTCCAGGGTGATAAATTTTAACAATTAAACTATATTTATAATTTCTTTAAATTGAAAAATGACACCTGGACACGGGAAACCAACCCGGGACCTTTTAGTCCATCCAAAGTCGTTGGTGGTTGCATTATCTTATAGCCTGGGATCTTAACTATTTGCTAATATGCAGCCGAAGATTTCCGTACGTCCATTACAGACGCCGCCTTAAAATATTATTGAAGAATGACGCTGGGCATGAAACGAATCTTAGATAGGTCAGTGATGTATAGCATTGGCGTACCAAGCCAAAGCTCCCGGGTTCAATTCCCGTGTCCAGGAAATATATTTTTCAATTTTCAGAATATGAAACCTTGTATTAGTTAGTACTTGTGATTTGTTAGAGTAATTTAAGAAGTTAAACAGTATCAATAGCTACTTAAACATAATTTTACAAGTGATCATTTTTAACTTATCTACCAGTTAAAATAAACTTAAAGCATAGAAAATAAGTTTTGTACTGAACATACTGAATGTCTTTAAAAACTACCAAGAGCTCTCTTTATTTGTTTTCAATATTACGGCCAAGCAAAACGTCTGAATAATTTCTCACTAACCAATTTCTCTCAACACTAAAACTTCCATAACTGTTCTTTTTAATTTTCACTTGAAATATTTGTATGTATTTTTATTTTTATTTTTCGAACTAAAACACTACCAGTTTGATCTTGCTTCTGACCCCACATCCCATTACTTTTGGGTTTATCTGCGTCGCATGGGATTGGAGATGGTAGTTTGGTTTCGTGCAGTGCAAATGAAATGTGTTGAATAAGGGGTAGAGCAGTTAGGGGTGGATACGCTAGGGGATTGACCTACACCCAGGCCATCACACAAGGGTAGACCTGATCATTGAAGATTGGCAAGGCCTCAGCTGATGCCTACCGTACAGTCTGTGGACTGAACAAATTAGCCCTGAAAAGTTAACATTGATTTATTTTCATTCAACTGAACCACAACTTACTATCCGTCATCACTATCTACATATTGACACTAATATATATAGGAGATAAGCAAGTTAGAATCAACGCAAACGTACTTGAATTTTCCTGGTTGGAGAATAGAAAACTATTTACGAATAAAACCGCTTCAGTGGCCGAATGGACTAAGGCATCACTCTCGTGTTTGACTGGCCTGCTAATGACGAGGAGATTAGAGTTCGAATCATAGTCAGGTCTAATGAGGGTGGTTCTCCATAGATGGTTTTCCACTCTTCTTCATGTCAAATTCGGGTAGATTACCTCTAAAATACTTCCTCTTCTCCTTACCCATTAGGGTATTACCCATTAGCTATCATATGTATGTATAACCTGAACAGATGCAGTGCTTAAAACAATTAGGAATAAGCCTCAGTAGACTCGTCCAGGATTCGATCTTCGATCAGTGGCAAACCAGCCAGACAAAACGTATCTATTTNGGGAAACCAACCCGGGACCTTTTAGTCCATCCAAAGTCGTTGGTGGTTGCATTATCTTATAGCCTGGGATCTTAACTATTCGCTAATATGCAGCCGAAAATTTCCGTACGTCCATTACAGACGCCGCCTTAAAATATTATTGAGGAATGACCCTGGGCATGAGACGAATCTTGGATAGGTCAGTGATGTATAGCATTGGCGTACCAAGCCAAAGCTCCCGGGTTCAATTCCCGTGTCCAGGAAATATATTTTTCAATTTTCAGAATATGAAACCTTGTATTAGTTAGTACTTGTGATTTGTTAGAGTAATTTAAGAAGTTAAACAGTATCAATAGCTACTTAAACATAATTTTACAAGTGATCATTTTTAACTTATCTACCAGTTAAAATAAACTTAAAGCATAGAAAATAAGTTTTGTACTGAACATACTGAATGTCTTTAAAAACTACCAAGAGCTCTCTTTATTTGTTTTCAATATTACGGCCAAGCAAAACGTCTGAATAATTTCTCACTAACCAATTTCTCTCAACACTAAAACTTCCATAACTGTTCTTTTTAATTTTCACTTGAAATATTTGTATGTATTTTTATTTTTATTTTTCGAACTAAAACACTACCAGTTTGATCTTGCTTCTGACCCCACATCCCATTACTTTTGGGTTTATCTGCGTCGCATGGGATTGGAGATGGTAGTTTGGTTTCGTGCAGTGCAAATGAAATGTGTTGAATAAGGGGTAGAGCAGTTAGGGGTGGATACGCTAGGGGATTGACCTACACCCAGGCCATCACACAAGGGTAGACCTGATCATTGAAGATTGGCAAGGCCTCAGCTGATGCCTACCGTACAGTCTGTGGACTGAACAAATTAGCCCTGAAAAGTTAACATTGATTTATTTTCATTCAACTGAACCACAACTTACTATCCGTCATCACTATCTACATATTGACACTAATATATATAGGAGATAAGCAAGTTAGAATCAACGCAAACGTACTTGAATTTTCCTGGTTGGAGAATAGAAAACTATTTACGAATAAAACCGCTTCAGTGGCCGAATGGACTAAGGCATCACTCTCGTGTTTGACTGGTCTGCTAATGACGAGGAGATTAGAGTTCGAATCATAGTCAGGTCTAATGAGGGTGGTTCTCCATAGATGGTTTTCCACTCTTCTTCATGTCAAATTCGGGTAGATTACCTCTAAAATACTTCCTCTTCTCCTTACCCATTAGGGTATTACCCATTAGCTATCATATGTATGTATAACCTGAACAGATGCAGTGCTTAAAACAATTAGGAATAAGCCTCAGTAGACTCGTCCAGGATTCGATCTTCGATCAGTGGCAAACCAGCCAGACAAAACGTATCTATTTATCGTTTATGCTATTAACTACATTTTGATCAAATATTATTATTTATATTGCATTTAGACCTAGTTCAAAACGTGCCTAAAATGTTGAATTTTTGATTTGAAATAAGGTCCAGTTTAAACGTGAACAAATGCGTCAGTTTCATATTGTCTCAGTTATCAGTGATTGGAAGTTTGTGGTTCAATGCTCAACCGAGTAATTTAAAAATAATTACTAATTTATTTTCAGTTCTCCCCCCACGAAAGTATTGGTACAATATTATTGATTTTACCAACGCGTCTTACTATCCGTTCGGGTTAAATGCTTTAGTACTAAATACGCTAATGGGCCGGGGATAGGGAAGGTTGAATTTAAATAAAGTGAACCCGCATTTTTGGAGAGGGAGAGTGGAAAACCATTTAGAAAAAAACCACCCCAGTTCACCCGACCGAGATTCGAACCTCGGATCTCCCCGTCCTTTGCAGTCTTGCTCTATACGAAACTAGCGCGTTAGCCAACTACGCCACCGAGCCGGGTTATTGTACAGTAATTGTTCTAAATCTTACCACTCTCATCTCATTATCATAACGAAAATTTGTAGTTTTGGCGAAGATTTAAATTGATCCGAAGTTAATTTGTTTAGTAATAAATGAGTCGTGTTGTTGCCGTGATCTAAAGTTTAAATTGTTATCAAGTTTATTGAATCCATACAATTCGACAATTTTGAGTACTAAAGAAAGCTATTGCAAGAGCTACACCTCTACGGTTTAGTAGTCAGATTTCTTGGATACAGATCTAGAGGTCCCAGGTTCGATTCCCGGCGCGTTTAGATTTTCTGTGACAGAGTCAACTCAGGATCATGAATATAAATAAATAAGGATCTCCTTAAATGAAAAGTATTGTCTACAGTCTAGAAAACAGGGACTAAATTCCGTAGGGCTCACTGTTCAGAATACTTGACATCCTCTATCCGCAGAATTTTACACTATCTTCGTCAACAGATTGAGGCCACTTGATTGCAGGCTGATGTCATGGAGTTTTATTAGTTATTAAGTGTTGCTTATTATTTTTAATACATAGTAAAAAAACTTTAAAATGAACAACCTTTGCCATATTGTCGGCGAAAACATTATTTTTATTTAGTACCAATGGCTATTCTTAATTCTTGAAAGAAGTGGTATGGATATAAACAAACACAATTTTATTTCGAACTAAAAATAAAGTACCAACTTAAATGTTGTTAATCTTTTATTATTTATTGTTTACATATTTGTATTTTACATAAAAATATATTTAAAATAATTGACTTGCGTTGGTTTGGACATGTTTAAAGGATGAGTGTGGATCGAGCGACGAAGCAAATATATGAAGGTAGAGTGTGTGGATCAAAAGAAAGGGGTAAGCAATTTAAGACGTTGCTAAATGTTGTTGAAGGGAAGTGCGTATGCAAGTATAGGGAAGTGTGGAGAAAGTTAGTGAGAATAGATTAAGTATGGAGGTTTTTTTATGCAATTTCTTGCCTACCCCTTAAAGGGATCGCCGTGATTAGCTATATAGACCTATGTATGTAAAAAAAAACTTCACATTCATGGTCCATCTTAACATCTATAAAGAATATTTATATCATATCGAAATAATGTACAACATTTTTTTAAATATAATACAATTTGGTTGTTATTATTCTCAATAATATTTATATCACATTTTTTGTAACTGGCTGAAAATACTCTAATGCTACCCACATTGTTTTTTACTAACAAAACCAAGGTTATATTCTCTGCCCTCCAGATGTTTATTGTGAGGCATCACAGCTGTTAATTTTTTTACAGGCGATTAGAAATGTACATAGCTTAAAAACCATCTAAAATATATATTGGTTTCGTAGTTTTTTAAAAATAGATTCAAGTATATATGTATATATATATTAAAAGTTGCATTACAAAGTTATATCGTAGCACCTGCAATAAGGCAAAAGAATAAAATGGTCTAAGTGTCAAAATTAAAAGAATATTTTCTAGCTCTAAAATGAGTCTACTTTGTATTACAAATCAATGCTGCAATCCCTGGATGATTTATCAATTACTGCAAGTTTGCGTATGGCCCGAACGGGTAGTAATAAGCGGTGCTAATAATAATAATAGTAATAATAATACTGCAAGTTATTCAGTAAATCTTTTGAAATTTCAATAAAATTTCCCTTTCTAACAAAATAATATGTCCTACATTCACTGGGGAGATGGAATATATTAGAATTGTCGGTAAAACCAACAGAAATTTACCTAATTTAAATAAAATTAGCCATCTAAAATTTAAGGAAACAGTGGATGTTCATTATTTTCAAGCGATCCAGAGTTTTATTGAATTATATATTTAATAAATTTATATTTTGAAGATAGCATTTTAAACATGGCAATAATTATATATTTTTAAAAGGGTGTATTTATAGGAAACCATTATACTTATCATCATACTTATGATAAGCTTAGATTTTAAATTAATTTTAATTTTTTCTGGAAAATAGCCCGAACTGGTGGTAAGAAGGGGAAATAAAAACGATTTTTTTTATTTTGTTTATTATCATAAATATATAATAATGTTTCATATGTAAAATGAATATGGTATGATATATGGTAGGTTTCAATCAAAATTACTTCAAAAGGATGCTGAAAGATTTTACTATACAAGGAGCAAATAAAAGTATAAGATAAGTAACAAGTATCATCCCAACATTGGCTTCTAATATAACATAAATTCAGTTGAAAAATATATATATAGCTATATTTACTATAAATAATCAATATTTTGGTAGTTATACTTGGTAGCTTTTGGATTAAATTATAATTTTTTAATGAGTTTTATCTTGTGCTATAGACCATTTTAGTGTTAACAAAAAATAATCTTCCAATCTCTCAGCCAAACCTTTTTGGACATATTTTTTTAAATCTACAAAAATGAACTATTTAAAAAATAACACAAACAGAACCAAAATGACCCCCCCAATCATCAAGGTGACAAAGTAACATCATAATTATATACGTGATGAAGCTAAAGTGGCAGCCCGTAAAGTAAAAAAAAGGGGTAGGGGGTTTGATAAGCCTATATTTTGTAAAACAAACATCCGGTCAGAGGGGCGGTGAGGAATGGTATGAGGAGAGGGAGGGGGAAGGAGTTAAGATCGCAAGGAGAGATGTGAATCACTTGTTACTGCAGCATGGAAGAGTTGCAGACCCCTGTGTTATCTTCGCCTGGCTATGGCAGCCCAAATAATCAAACTGCCCCCACGTCGCGGCTTTACCAACAACCGTTGGCATTTTCAGGAAAATAACCAGATAAGTCCTTTTATATTTACTTTACACTTGGTGTCGTATTTTGTTCGTTCAACACTTGAATTTATACTTTGCATCCTGAGGTTTACTGTACAAATGAAAACACTTGAACCTACAGTCCAATTTTCATAGGGAAGGTTATTTTAGATATAATTTTCATTAATTTTTTATTTATTTGAGGTGCATTTTCTGAACCGTCTAATTAGGTCAGTACACGAAAAAGGCTCTTTCGCTCTCGCTTATAGACAATCAATTATGCCGGGAAAGGTATTTTCACATACCTTTGAGAGTTCTTGTACATGAAATAATCGACTTAGTACCGACGGCTTTACTTCAACTCCAAGGAAAGTTGTGCTACAAATTTGTATCGCTCAAGAAAAATCGATTGACTCCTGCTGGGTTTGAACCCACAAACATCGGGTGATGAGGCGTACTATACTAATGTCGGACAAGGCCTTTCCAACGAAAATTAAACTGAAACGTGAGGAAGAAAAAGTTGCGCAGTCGTCTAGACAGTTTTTTCACGCTAATCAATAAAATCACCCACCTCGGTGGCGTAGTTGGCTAACGCGCTAGTCGTGTTGAGCTTGACCGCCGAGGACGGGGAGATCGAGGTTCGAATCTCGGTCGGGTGAACTGGGGGTGGTTTTTCCTAAATGGTTTTTCATTCTCCCTCCACGCAGATGCAGGTTAACTTCCTCTATATTCAACCTTCCCAATTCCTAATCCATTAGCGTAATTAGTACTTAAGCGTATAACCCGAACGGGTAGTAAGACGCGGTGCTAAATATTATTATCAATAAAATCAAAGTAGTTCTGTATGTATACAAAACAAGTAACACTCAGTATTTATAAAGTTTTAACTCTATGTAACAACTAAATTAAATAATGGTGGGAGTGTAGAGTACGGTATGTAAGAAAAGGTCAGTACTTTTGAAGTTATTATAGCAAAATATTTGTTGATCAAAAATAAATCAAGTATCGCTTCAGTAGAAACATAGAGCTTAATTTTCTTCACATGTTGATCTCAACAGTTCTTGGAAATCTGTCATGAGCATAGCGGCACTAGATTACAAACTTTTAAATGAATTGAAAAAGTGTTCATTAAAATTCCAGGACACCCTTGACAGATTAGAGAGTTGTTGATATCACCATGAGAACAAAATTAAACTATGTATCTACTGGAGCAGTATTTGATTTATTTTGACCAAAAAAAAAAGCTTCGGTATAAAAACTGCAAAAATATTGACCTTTTCTGGAGTCGCCTACATCCCCATCTTAAATTGTATCTATAGGGGTTGTCCAAGAAGTGAGGGATCAGACTTACAGGGCCCTTGGTAGCCATTTAAAAGGAGGTCGGAGTTCAAATCCCAGCTGGGCGCACTTTGGATTGACTTTTCTCGCTAATTCAATATGAATTTTCTTTTAAGTACACTCTCCGTCCCTACCCCTTAGATATTTTTTCCAATGACGTTTTACTACCCCGTTCCGGTTTTTCACAATTTAGACTAATGGGGTAGGGATGAGGAAGATAAAATGTACCCCCATTCATGTTTTAAGTTTAGTCCACTCTGCCACCGATAAAGGGAAATAAATCATTAATAACTTCGTTGATAAACGAATGATAAAACAAAATAATTTTACTACCCTTTTTGGTGGTGAATGGTGTAAGGCGTCATTCACGAATACTAAACTAGGCTTCCGATGCCGGTCGTATGTACTTGGGCTGGTTTTCCACTCTCCCTCCATGAAAATGTTGATATAATCCATATAAATAAGACTGCCCTCATCCCTTGCACATTAATTTGAATAGTACATAAGCGTACGACCTGAGTGGGTAGTAAGACGCGATGGTAAAAAAAGTAGTAAATTTTTACTATATTTGTATTTGAATCTTGATGGAAGCATTCGATAGCAGATAGGTTATGAAGGCTCACCATAATCAGGAGGTCTCAGGTGTTACTAACACGCCTGCAAAAAATAAATATTTATAAAACATTGATCAGTTACATAAAATCAAGTTTCACCAGAAAGAATGTAACTTGTTGAATCTATTAAATAAAGTAAATTATTTGCAATATTAAATGTTTACCAAAATTACCTTTTTAAATAAGATTTTAAAACGTGATTTATATTACTGTTCTTCTGGAACCTTCATAATATTTGTATTAAGAGTAGGTAATGAGACAAGACGAAGTAGTGGACCTCTTACTTCAATCACTGCTAAGGTTTGTTTTGATCTTGAAGAAAATCCAAAACGACTTTGACTGTGTTTGACCAATAACTTAACCCACAGTGTTTAGGTCTAAAGCAATGCAGAACTTCAACCAGATAATTTTGTTGATTTAGATTCTTGCAAGATGGCGGAAAATATGATTTAGAATCCTTTGATGATGTGTAGATCTTGGATCGTGATTAATTCAGCCTATTTATACAAACTTTTTAATGATTTACCATATATCATATTAGTCTTATGAACCTATCTAAATTTGTAGTATTATTAATTATTATACTTCAACTGATAGGCCAATTCTTACCTGTGAGCAGAGATAAATAGTATTTTATGACAGTGTAAATTCATTTAGAAAATAATATGTCTATTATTTTGTAGTTCCATTTCAATGCAACCTGTATTGTGTTTTTTATCTTACTGAGAATTTGGGTAGGCCTAGTGATTGAATTTCAACACTCAATCTAGATATTCATTTTATATTTAAATTTGAAAATTATCAAAAATAATTGATCAATCTGTCTAATGTTTAAAAGAAGACTTATTGCCACATTTTCAACACAAAAATAAATATGGATTTAAATAAATTTGAGAAAAAGATTGAAACAAAATAATAAGCTGATAGATATAGCTATCATCTCTGGTTAAAAAAAAATTCTGATTATTTCAGGATGCCGATTCCTAGACTCCATCTGCGTGAATGAGGGTAATATTCCCTCTGGCAAGGTAGGTTTTTTTTACCTTCATTTTTCATTTTTTTATCATCCCGTTTTACTACCTGTTCATGTTATACGCATATACTATAATTACTCTAATAGAGTAGAGATGAGGAAGGAAATCATTTTAGAGGCAATCAACCCACATTAGCGTGGAAGGACAGTTGGAAACTACACATTTAGGAAAAATTACCATATATAGACTCAACCAGGATTTGAGTCCTGATCTCCCCGTCGTGAGCAGGCCAGTCTAACACGAGAGTGACGCCTTAGACCGTTTGGCCACTGAAGCGGGTATTACGGTTCCTCCGACTCTGTTCAGAAGAATGGTGTTTTTATTTACCACTCTCCAGTCTCCACTGGTGCAGCCAGGATTCGTTAGAACGGATACAACACCCAGCCCCTGTCCATTAAATTTATCACTAAGAAAGGGTAAACCAGCATTTTAGCAACGATAAGTTTTTCATTCACGTCAGGAATCGAAACAGAAATCCTTAGCTCAGTAGACAAACACGCTACCGATTGAATTAAAGTGTTGGACGATAGGAATGTTAACTTATAGTATTAATGAATGTACTTCCCTGGAATCGTACTAAGGACGAGTTTATTTTTATTGGTGAATATAATGAAAGTATAAGCATATGAGTGACAAAAAAGGGTTGTATCGTGGAGTTTTACCAGGCTAAGCAAAGCTTGTTAAATATGCATACCATTTTTCCACTAACTTTGTCCCTATTTGACCAATCGTAAATAGAATCTGCTCTACTCATCTCCAATGGTAATGAATTATCTTTGATACCAGACCAATGAAGGTTCTACTTAGTGATATCACAAATACAGTTTGAACTATAACCCTGGCGGCAAGCCAAGCCACACCACGCCACACTACGCCACGCCACGCCACGCCACGCCACTGGTGACAAAATCTCTAACAATTCACAGAAGATACAGGGTGAGACGTGACGTGGCTAAAAGAACAAGAACAGCAGCTACCCTTCCTTATGTTGTGTTCATCGTCAAAACTTGTGTCCTCACCAGTTATTCCCTTTTATCATTTGGTCAAACCTCTTTTTTTTTCTCTCTCTGACCTGATGCTATTCATACCATTCATAGACATATAAATAACGGAACTTAGATTTAATAAGTTCATCTGTCAAGATATTAGTAAAATATTTTTTAACTAGATTTAAACTTGAATGGAAATTAAATTTGGAAAATTTAAAGGTCAAAGCTTTTGGGGCCAATCAACAAAGTTTCCTTGTGAGAAGCTACTATGAATGTGTCTTCTTCACTTTGGAGCTTACGTTGCTTGGCAGCTATTAGAAAAAAATCCTGAGGAATACTAACATACTAATAATGATTGACTACCTAAAAAAATATTTAATTATTCTATAAATATAATTTAAGCTATCAGAATCAAAAGCTTTATATAAAATATAAATTTTCCTTATAATTTGTATTCTTACTAGTTAGTTTTGGAAAACGAATATTACAATTTATTAAAATGTTTAATTCAAGGGAACCCGGAATCTTTATCGGGTTGTTGTGACAAAGATATTTACTACTTTAATATTATTTCATTGTTCTATTTAGTTAGTAACTATCCAAGAGGTGAAGTTTTGGTATTTAGTATTAGATTTAGTGTCAAAGGTTACCAGTAAGTGAGTGTCGAGTTTCAAATATCTTCAGGGTGCGCTGGGATCTACCGATGTCTGTCCCTTCTTTGATAATGTTAGTGTATTTCCCCAAACCACCCTTCTCATCCCTACCCTATAAATTAACCAGATATAGACTACGTATAACCTTTTTGTTAAAAAAACTTTATGGTAATCGAGCCGTGCAGACCAAGCGGCCGCCGTCTATTGGCAAAGATAGTGCCAACTTCTCCAGATAAAGGGTGTCATGGGGTCAGCACAATGAACTGGTGGCCGTTAATCTCAGTATTCTAGACAAGAGCCACTACCTTTTAATTCATGAAGCTCCTTATTTTTACTCGCGAGGCTGAGTTGACTGCTACACAGAAAAACTGGTAGCACCGGGGATTGAGCTTAGAACCTCTGGATCTCTATTTAGGAAATCTGACAAATAAACTAAAAGGATATAAGGAGGCGGTAAAAAAATGAGAAAAGTAATGGCAATTAGTTTTCCTGAGTGTTAAAATATCTTACTGTAAGAATTAACCGGCCCCATAGTGAAGTGGTCAGTGCAACTGGCTACGAGCCTGGGAGTCCCGGGTTTGATTCACGGCTCGTACCTTGGGTATTTTTCCCGAAAGGATAATTTCCCCAACAGTCATTAGGGTTTGGTTAGTTATACTTAAGTTAGGCTTTAGTGTTTAAGTATCAAATAGCCGAAGCTATTATTTATGCTATTTGATTCTTAACTATGCAATCCCTCACAATTATAATGAGGCAACTACCGAGTCGAAGGTGGCTGCGTTATCTGATAGCTCGTGGTCCTAGTAAAAAAAATCACACATTTGTAGCTGACGATTTCTGCACGTCCATCATAGACTCTGCCTTAAAATATGGGTGAAGAATGACCTTGTGCACGGGACGATTCCTGAATAGCTCAGTGGTTAGAGCATTGGCGTATTAAGCCAAAGGTCCCGGGTTCGATTCCAGTGTCCAGGTGTAATTTTTCAATTTTCAGAATTTAGTGTTTAAATGTTTCCAATGGTTCCTCACTCTCATTCTCACTATCACCATCATCATATCTCATCGGGACACGGAAAGAGCCTCCACGGAAAGAATGTACCATTAGTGCATTCGGGCGTCCACTGGGCAACGGTTCATTAGTACTGGCTAATCTTTCCACTAGGCCTACTGGGCTATGAATGATGTAGCCCAAACGCGCAATATTATTATTATTATTATTATTATTATTGTAAGAGTTTGTACTTATATCTATCTAGGCCTATTGTTGTATATATTTTCAGTGTTCAATTCTAGGCCTACTTAAAGACGTGTCCTTCTTACGCCCACTTGCATAAACTCCGAGTATCCATCAGGAGCGCGCTACTGTCAATGTTCTTCGTCAGACCTCGTTATGGCTATATTCGCCTCTACTGCTAAGCTTCTTGACACCATACATAGTCTGGTGAGTGTCTTGTTAGGGACCTCATTTCAAGTCACTCCACTTCACTCCACTTCCCCCCGCACCCCTTCCACTCATCTTCTTCCCATCCCCTTAATTTTTCAATCTCCTACACCTTCTTGTTTCTTGGTCTGTTTGTTACAACAAACACATCTCCACTATGGTATTTACTAAAGCTCTTGACTATTATCATAGTTAACCAAAAGGTCCTAACTACTGTTGGCAGCAGAGATGTTGGAATGCTTAGGCTAGAGTCTCTTAGAAATATATAGAGGAATGTATTTCCTTCAAGTCCTCGTAATATTGGCGTGTAAAAAGAAAATCCTGGAGTTCCAATCCCTGCTTGGAAATAAAACTCTACAGCGTCAGCGGCCAAGCGGTTGCTATATGTCGGAAAGGATTGTATCAACTTATGTGAAGAGAGGGTGTCGTGTGGTTAGTACAATGGACCCTCCGGCCGCTAGTCTCAGTTTTCTAAACCAGATTTGCTACTTTTTTCATTCAAGTAGGACCTCATTTGTCCTCAGGCGGCTCGAGTTCACCACGTTCCAGATCCAAGGCTTCACGGGAACATTTTTCAAATATATTATCTCACCTTTTCAAAGGCTTTTAAGTATAAACTATAATATATGTGATTACATACATTTATTTCTGTAGCAAACTTATGCCTACCAACATTTTATAAAGTGAGAATATTTAAATATTAATTGTGGGTTTTTCTTTCGAATTAATTGATATTCCAACTAATCCTAGTTCAGCTTACTTATCACTTTTTATAAGCTTACTGTTGGTGTTAAAGATTACAAGTTTCTCTTCTTTGACTTTATTGGACTCCTGACTGTACCCCATATTTTAAGATCATCCAACAAATTTATGTTATTTTAAATCGTTACAATATAAGCTCAACTCATTGTCAAAACTTAATACTTATTTATCTATGTAATAAAGACTAGACCTTAATTAGTTTTTAACATGTGCGAAAATATGAAAGGGGTAATAGGGGAAGGTGTAGTAGAGTGTAACAAACTATACATTTTTAATGTAATTAAAGAATAACTAAAATGTTAACTTTCCGAGTTTCAAACTTCTCCAAACTTATTTATATAATGTGTAATTTATTAAACCTCCAGATTAATATGATAAAATATATTATTAAAAACTAAAATGTTAACTAATTTTACAACTGTCCCAAATTGTGAGACAAAATGAAATAGGCTGCGGGAAAAAATTAAAATCATCTTTGACATATCCAGTTTGTAATTAATTCTAACCCAATTAAAACTAGTTCTTTTAGATACAAAATAAAATACAATTTTAAGGAAGTAAAAATTCCCTATTTAAGCCCATATTTGAAGGGAAAAAATAGCCATATACCTACAGTAAAATATCTTATTTAAATTATACTGGCGTTGATTCCTCTCTTAACATGCGATCCAAATGTAAAGTTCATCTAGTTTGGTTTGTCGCTGACTGAGGGTTCAAAATTCAAATCCTGGAGTTTTTTAAAATATAGTTGTTCACTCTCACTCCACACAAATGTGGATATATTTCCTCTAAATTATTCCTTTCCATTTTCTTATACCCTAGCTTAATTAATATGCATGAGAATGGCCCGAATAAGGAACAAAAAAAACTCTTTGGCAATGGTCCGCAATTAAACTATTTCAACCAAGCATCCGACGTCTGCTGTCGAAAATAGTATCAGCTTATTTAGATAGAGGGGGGAGAAATATGATCAGCACAGCGAGCCCTTTGACCATTAATCTCAGTTTCCTAGACAGGAGCTTATACTTTTTCAACTAAGTATTTCTTCATTTTGTTCTCACTAGGTTGAGTCTGACCCCGTTTCAGAATCAATACTTCGTAGAAATATCTAGAAGCGCCTGGGATTGAACCCGGGAGCATGAATAAGAGGCGCCGAAAAAAATAATTCTTTGCAAACCATCTGGTACTGTCTATTTTGACGGTGTAGGAATGAATGGTCGGCCATGATTGATTTCTCCTTCCAGTCCGATGTGTAAATAAAGATGACACGAGGGTTATGCAGCTACACATTCAAGTAGCAGCACAGAATAGAGTTTCGGGCCATGTATGCCTTTACTTTGCTGTCTTTGTTTGTTCGATGATGGGTAGGGGAGGGGGTGAGAGTTCCAGGATAGGTCTCCCATGACGCAGCAAAGTATTCCTCCCTAACAACACGCCCGCCCATTTTAAGGGGTGTACACGAAGCCAAACAAGACGTGCTTGGAAGTGAATGGTCATCAGGGTTGGCTGGATATTTGTTTGGATTGATATTTGTCTAAAAAATTAAGGAAAATCAGGGTTTAGATTTAGGATGCGATCAAAGAGAGAAATTGATATTATAATGGCTTTGTTTTGATTCCCAACGTGGGATACGCGTACTCCCAGGGGTAGGTGCCAGGACGTTTGGGGGTACGCAAAAATATTTTATTAATGGCGGAAATAGCTACATACGTCATAAGATAAAAGATCAATTAAAAGTTATTAAATTAACTCGGCGATATGGTGAGGGACAGTGCGGGTTTTCTTCTTTATTTGACCTTGAGAAAATAATTTAAATTTCAAACATAAAATAGGGTTTATAATCATTACTAATAAAGTAATAAATAAATTAAATTTGTAAGTTTTTATTGTAACTTTTTTAATGTAGAAATGTATGCACTCTGTATTATTTATAATAATAATAATTATTATTATTATATTATGATAATAATATTAATAATAATAATAATTATTATTGAAATGGAGGACCCACAAATTAACGTGGGATCCGAACCACGGTGGAGGCCTAGCATTCCACACATTCACAAGTTGTGATTAATACACGTCTTGTCAAAGGTGAAAGAAAGGGTTTGGCAATCAGATAGATCTGTGCCGGGACCGAGGATTGAACTCCAGATCCCAGCACAGAAGTTTGACACCTACCCCTAGACCACCAGGTCCCCTTGCACTCTGTATTCATCTTATTATTACATTGTTTTTTAATCCCATTAATAGCCCATCTATTTTCAGTTGCAACAAATAAATAAAAAATAACTACTAATGCAGTAATTAAACATTTTGCTAAAAATTAAGTAAACAACTTATGGAAATGGGCTTCCATGGGGTATGCAAGTGAAAAAAAGGTTGGAAACCTCTGGCCTAAGAGATCAGTCTAGTCTATCTTTGCCAAAACAAATATCAAAGGGCTTTCTTTATAATAGGTAGGTTCCCACAAACATTAATACATAGGCGTGGGGACTAAATGCTAGATTAAACTAGTCTCTTTTTTTTCAGGTGGCGATGAGGTCAAGGCTCAAATCCCGACTGGATGTACTGAGCCTAGATTTTTCTAAAAAAAAAATCCACACCCACTCCACGCAAATTCGGGTACCCTTTCTTTAAATTAGCCCTATTTTCTTTAACATGCAAACGTGGGTAGGCTACGTTTCCTCTAAATCAACCTTCCTCCTTCCCAACATTAAAATGAGGGAACGCTCCTCTAACATAAAATTTCTTTCCTAACACGTAAATGCAGGTAAGCCTCCTATAAATTAATTATCCTCCCCTAGAACTTAAATGCGTGAACCTTTTCTCTAAACTAACCCTCTTCTCCCTAACATATATGCGGGTATAATTCCTTTAATAAAACCTTCCTTCACTAACACGCAAATGCGGGTACGCTTCTTCGAAATAAACCTTCCTCTCCAAAACATGCAAGTGCAGTTACACTTTCTCTAAATAACCCCTCCTCTTCCATAACACCTTAGCGCAATTAGTTTCTCTCCGCATTACCCGAACGGGAAGTGAGATGCAATGACCAAACTTTTTTTTTAATACTCTCGCCTTGGAAATAGGATGGCTAACTATTCACCCCGCAGTGCACCCTTTTGGGAATCTAGCACTGACCTGTCGGTTTACGAATCAAGCACTCTTTTATGGTGTAAGGCGTTTAGGCTGTCTGTAAATTTACATAAATTGTGTAGGGACGAGGAAGAAGGAATTCAGAAGAAATTTACCAGCGTTTTCTTGGAAGGAGAACGGGAGCCCGTTTAAGGTAAAAACCACCCAAAGAATACCCGGTCGATATTTGAATCCTAATCTCCCCTCATTGGCAATCCAGTCTGTTACGGAAGGGACGCCTTATACCAGGGATTCCAAAACCTTTTTAGAGTGAGGTAGCCCTTGAATCAGAAAAAAATACACGCTGGAGCACTCGTAAGAATTAAGGACAGTTAAATATTACAGGCACTAAAGTATAAAACAAACCGCAAACATCCACATGTCCTTGCTACGTCTTTGGCAAATTTTCTTTAATCAGTTTTGAAAAAAAATTGTAAATCCTAATTAATTTACTGATGCTATGTTATAGTGTGAAAAATAAATAAAGAATATTCTAAAATTGCCTCATAGTAAAATAAATAGTAGGGTACACCGCACAGACTTTCTCTCTCTTTAATTTTTAAATAGAGACATTTTCTAAAAACTCGTAAAATGTGTGAAACGAAATAATATACACTTGCAGAAACACACCACCAAAGAGCATAGAATTAATATTATAAAATGTTACAGAAACATTGAGAAAAAAAAGTAGCGTCTTGACTACTAAAGAGCATAACAATCAATTTAATATTTCTAAGTAGGCCTACTCCTTAAAACATATGGTTGCTAATAGATCAGAAACTATTATTTTATAAAAATATATCTCAAACAAAAGTGTTTTATATGTAATAGTACCACATCTTTACAACGATAAGCTATTTTTTATAACTGCACCAACTTGTAGAAATCCGATATAGGCTACTACGGAAATTGGCTTCCACTTTTAGTCTCTATGATCGAGCGTAAAATGACCTATTAAGTTTGCTGGAATGGAGTTTTCCCCTAATTTCCAAGGTTTCTTCACATTCCGTGATTGACGTGAGACCGACGGCTTTACTTCCCATAGTAAGGAAGTTGTGCTACGGACTTACATCACTCACGATAAGTCCGTCAGTCTCAGATGGGTTTTAACCCACGAATACAGGATCAAGAGGCGAGAACTTTACCCCAAAACCACCGAGGTCGACTTTTTGTCAGTTATCCACATAAAGAACATTTTACAATACAGCTAGCGTTGAATGAGTAAGTTATGTGCCTAAATCTATTGCGTAATTGACAATGGCTTTATATACAAATATTATCAAGTGAATACGCTTATTTGTGATTTTCAGGACTTTAAAAAAAATATATCAAAATAAATAAACCTAATGAAGCAATTAATCATAGAAAATTTTTAATCTTAAAATCATGGAATATTAATGTCAGTGCCTTTTCAATTAAACTAAAATACTTTGCATTATAGCATTTACTTTTGTTCTTTTTCAGTTGACCCACACAAGAAGACATTCATCACAAGCGCTTCCTAATTTACGATCACGAGAATGTTGAATTGAATGGCATCTCATGTCAACGGAGTGTGTTTAAAAACCTGTTCTTTCCTGTCAATGACTGTTTAGCTAATGAGTTAATGAAGTAAGACTAACGAGAATCAACACACGTCATATTACGTTACTTGAAAATAAGATAGTGATATCAATATTGATTAATAGGAACTGACCAATCAAGGCTTTACAAAAATGAATCATTTCTCCAATTGATATGAAACGTACATACTACATAGTTTATACTACACCAATAGCGAACAACCTGCTTCTGTGGCCTCATGGTCTAAGGCGTCCCTCTCGTAATAGAATAGACTGCCGATAATGGGGATATTGTGGTTTGAATCGGGTGTACTGAGGGTGGTTTTCTCTAAATGTTTTTCCATTCTACTTCCACGCAAATGCTGGTTCACTTCCTCTAAATTAAAACTTACTCATCCTTAACTCAGCAGCATAATTAATGAATATTCATAGAACCTGAACAAGTAGTAACACATTTAGACACTTTTAAAAAAATATACAAAAGTTAGAAAATACACTTAAAGAGCTTTAAAATGTGGTGCTGGAGAAGACTTGAGAAGATCAGGTGGGAAGACAGGGTGACAAATGAAGAAGTCCTAGGAAGAGTGGGTGAGAAGAGAACCATTTTGGAGGTGATTCTTCGGTGCAAAGCAAACAGGATCGTACACATTCTTAAGAGAAACTGTATTCTGCATGACGTCATAGAAGGCAAGAAGAGCTTAGGAAGGAGGAGGATTCAAATATTGGATGATTTGAAGGAAATAAGAAAATTTTGGGAACAGAAGGAGGAGGTAGAGGACAGGGTGCATTGGCGGTCCGAGTCCAGTGACAAAAGGAATGAACCTGTCTTAAGACAGAAGACCTATTAGTAGTAATAATAATAATAACTATTATTAATATAATAATAGTTTTTAATATTATTATTATTAGTCCTATTATTCACCCATTAAATGTGACAGTTACAGATCACATCACTTTGTATAGGGTTGGGCCTATATTAATATTTTAAAATATGGTTTATTAATCGTTTTGTAATTGTTAAAAAAAAGTTTATTCATATATAAATCAGATTGTAGCTAGCCAAATGGAAATATTTCACAACCCAACAAATTAAGCTTATAACATATGTTCGATATGTTCTTTTTGAGGTAGTCTGGATTGTTTGACCCTTCTTGATGGGAAAATAATAAAATAAAAGACTACCCACATTTATTAATAAGTACAATCAATATTATCTTTTTTTTCAACATTATGATAAGGCTTCTTTTATGGAAAACAATAGTCTATGTATTATTAAATATTTATTAATTATCGCTCGTTGCTTTCTGCAGATAAAGGGACAGTTGACAGTTGATTCTCAGTTGGCATGATTATGTGACATAGGCCTGTTATTGAAGCAAACCATTAGATGGGTCATTACGATACTCAGTCATCACACTTATCGTGTAACGACATAAAATCCCAGTTACACGATGTGGGAGGTCCTTTTTTTATTTGATTATAAATATATAAGGATTTTTCTAAAAAGAAACATTTATAAAATGCTAACATTTTTTTACCACTTCTTCTTACTATCCGTTAGGGTTGTATGCTAATTATTTTAGGGATTAGGGAGGCTATGTTTAGAGGGAGTGTACCCGAATTTGCGTGGAAAACCATTTTGTAAAAACCACTCTCAGTACACCCGGCCGAGATTCGAACCTCGATCTCCCCGTCATCAGCAGTATAGTCTACTGTGAGAGTTGCGCGTTAGACCATGTGGTAACATAAGTGGATTAACTTTTTTTTCTTTCAACAATAATAACCCAATTCGGTGGTCGAATGGTCTAAGGTGTCAACTTCGTTAAATATTTGGCTGTCAATGATGGGGTTAGAATCACGGTTGGATGTAGTGAGATTGCTTTTTCCTCTCTCTTGAAGTAAATGTAGGTACTTTTGCTATAAATTCAACCCTAGGCATCCTTAATATATTAGCGTAATTAGCTCACATGCGCATTACCCAAAACGATGCTAATAAAAAAATTACTATAATATTAGTAGTTTATTATTTTATAGTTAGGCCTACTAATAATATCCGTCAAAATTGACAGCTGGTGAAAATAACTTGATGTATTTAATCAAATAAGACCTTTAATATGAAATTGGACTATATATAAGCCTATGTTTAGGTTATATAATTTTATTTAAATCTATCATTTTTATTTTACTATAGGCCTACAATACAAATTATTTTTACTAAAGTCTTAAAAAACATCGTAAACTACCTACGCTTAATGTTTTTAGATTTTACGTTTTAAGACAGACAAGGTTTAGTTAACGGCCGGATATAAGGGATGGCAGGGGATGGCAGGGGATGGGAAGGGTAGTTTTAGGATAAGGAATAACACGGTGATAAATTATATTCGTAAACTCACTTTAGTGCACCCGCACTAGTTTGGATTGGGGAAGGGAAAAGCAAAGAGAGAATCACATGTGGAAAACCTTCCCCAATACACCTAGACTAGAATCGAATCTATACTTCCTCGTAACTGGTAGTCCAACCTATTGGCGGGCTAAATTCTTATACCACGTATCCTCTAGTACAATTGCCTATATTTAAAACTTCATTACTGTTCTAATATATTATCGAATTAATACTATTTTTGTCAAAATATTGGTAAATACATATATCAAAAGTACAAGTAAATTTAAATATACTTCTTGAATGTAAAGCGTTATTATGATTACATTTACTGAAACATGTGCTTCTCACTTATATGGACCTATTTCGATGTTTGTTGTTCAAGGGGCCTAATTAACTATTTTTAAGTTGACTTCGGTGGTCTTGGGGTAAAATGCTCGCCTAAGGACCCGGTGATCGTGTGTTCAAACCCAACCGGGATCGATGAATTTGTCTTGAGCGATAAAAATACGTAGTACAACTTCCTTTTGGAAGGGAAGTAAAGCCGTTGTTTCCATATCGATTGTGGCACGTAAAATAACTCTGGAAGGAATGTGGAAATACCTTTACTGACAAAATTGATAGGTCTTTTTTCGCTCGCTCAAAGAAATTATCGTGTGCTGATATAATTAGTCGATTCATAAAGTGCATGGTAACTACATAAAATAAATAAAAATCTTACTTAAGGTTCTAAATCAGATATTTATTCGACACTTGATTAAGTAGGATTGTGTATGTATACCTAACTTATTATTTACCCGCATCGGTGGTTACGCTGGTTCAACATCAAACATGATTTTTTGCCGACAAGAAGTTCATGCGGATAACCTCAGGTGGATATTAAGAAGTCATGGCACATAATAAATAATTAATGATTCCGAAATCTTTACTCAGTTGTTAACGTGTCTGTCTACTGATTTAAGGGTCCTGGGCTCGATACCCAGAAGGGCAAAAAAACTATTATAATTGAAATTGGGGTTTACCTTTTCATAATGACGAATTGAAGGCCCGGGGTCTGACACTTGTGTATAAACAAGATTTAAGTTAGTTTGTAGAACGTGCGATGAATCGGTTTAAAAAGTACACGTTAAATCTCCCTTGAAAAAAGGTAAAAAAAAAAAGGTTTTCACCTACTTTCATAAGACAATAAACAGAAATTATTATAGGGCCAAGCTTAAAAAACAAACACCAGTAAGACTTAACATAACAGCAGTGAACATTTTCTCATACCGTGTAGGGTGGATTAAAAGCCCACCCTCCTTTTTCTTCCTTCCTCTCTACCCTCCTCCCTTCGAGTGTCAACACACCCATAAATCACACGATTGGTCCACAACCCTGATGACTCACAGTTTCCTTTTTCCCAACCGACGCATGCGCAGTGTAGTACGTTGGTTTAACCCCCCTCACCCCATCATAAGCTTCAATGAATACAGAAATTAACTTTGGTTTTACTTTGAAAAGGAGTTTCAATTAACTTTCCCTTGTTTTTTATTTTTTTATTTTTAAGCTTTGACAATAGATTATTTTTTTGTATTTGTTTAGTAGTGGGTGCATGCTTTTAGCTTATTGGTAGTATGCCATATGTTCTTTTTTTTAATTGCTTCTTGACCAAATATTTGAGAACTACCTATAGTAAACAAAACTAAGAAGCCAAGAAGTAAAAAATAGTTAATCACTACTTTTTATTAATGGCACATCAAAAAACTTGACACTTAGAAACTAAAAACAAAATTCAATAACCTAAACAATAAAAGTAATCAAGTTAACTCCATTATTTATAAAAACCCTACTAAAAAAATTGTAGCTCTGAAATAAGGGTTAGGTGGAATAACGCAAAATATTTTTAGATTGGTGCAAATATTTGCCACTAAACTTTTACAGAAGTTTTTATTGTAACTAAGATTAATTTTCCATTGAACACATTAAATTGCTAACCTATTGACTAGAAAAAATATTTTATAATTTCATAACTATGTAAACACATTGTTTATCTCCAAACACAAATATGAACTAAAATGGCTGTTTTTCATATGAAAAAAGTTGCTGTAATTAAACAATAATCACTCTTAAGACAGTGAAAAGAGGAGATCGAAAAAATAAGCATACATTATATATGACCATGTTTTGAAAATAAACTGCCATATAAAACATAATATAATATGTCTGGTACATCGTAAAACATTCAAAAATAGAGGTATGGATGATAAGCAAATTAACACAGATTACACTTAAAGGAAAAAATAATATTTGGAAAGAAAAAAAATATAAATTTACAAATTAATTATTTACCACAAAAGTTGAAAAGTAATGCAATGAAAACATAGTTAATGATTAAATTGACGAATATGACGCACAATTATTACACAAAATAGTGCCTATTACATTTGTTTCTTACATAATTAAATATTATGCCTACATTGTACTGGATAAAATCACACAGCCAAATAGGAACTACAAATTATTAAGATTGTATTCATAAGACGAATATTTTCACTCCAATTAAATTCTTTCTCACACCATCAAAGTATTAACTCAAGCAATTTTTTTAGAACATTTATTAGACTAAGGCATACAAGAAGTTGAGTAACTTGTCATATTTGTAAACACGATATTAGGCCTACACTGTTTAGGACTACATGATGTAATCATTATTTTAGCTATCATGTTAAAAATAACATACTAGGATACACAATGGTTAAGTTGATTTTTAATTAAATGTGTTACCATTCGAAAGGAGGGTGGATCAAAACCATTAATGAGGAAAAATAAAGTTGCCCTATGTTTAGCTGGTCGGGATAAAGCATCGGCTTCTCAAATCCAAGTCAGGAGTGTTAACCACCAAACTAAGCCTTATTTTGCCTACTAACTTGGTTGTTATTAATTAATAATATCCTTAGCCCGAATTCCGAAGCCCAGACAAAAAGAAATAGGCCTACTTTAATAGAATTAAACCATTAGTGAAAAATAGCACACAGACTTTGTGTTAATAATTATATTAAGTTATATGAATATTAAAAGTGGGTTTAATCATTATTAAAACAAGACCTACACACCCAATTTGGTGGTCACATGGTCAAAGGTATCACTAGTGCAATAAGTTAAGACTGA
This sequence comes from Timema bartmani, assembly GCA_902151455.1. Taxonomy (NCBI): domain Eukaryota; kingdom Metazoa; phylum Arthropoda; class Insecta; order Phasmatodea; family Timematidae; genus Timema; species Timema bartmani. Next base: position 160,695 of record CABFWB010000034.1, read on the forward strand.
CGATTATGGGGAGATTGGGGTTGAATCCCAGTCGGGTGTATTGAGGTTGTTTTTTCTAAATGTTTTCCCGCTCTCTTTCCACGCAAATGATGATACACTTTTTATAAATTATATCTTCTTCATCCATAAAACATTAGCGTAATTATTAAATAAGCATAGGGCTGGGTAGTAAGACGCGGTGGTAAATAAAGACCTATACTACAATTTATTTGAATCTGAAATAATTTTTATTTGATATTGATTCAAAAATACTACTAAATATTATGAGGCATATGGAGGTAATCAATTTTTGTCTCGCGCACACACACACACACACACGCGCGCACACGCACACGCACACACACAAAGATCAAATTAAGTCACGTCCATCATACTCTGCCTTAAAATATGAGTGAAGAATAATCCTGGCCACGGGAAGATTCCTGGATAGCTCAGTAGTCAGATCATTGGTGTACTAAGCCAAAGGTCCCGGGTTCGATTCCCGTGTCCAGGTGTCATTTTTCAATTTTCAGAAATTAAGTCAAGTTAAAATAAATAATAACCTGAAAACAAGATGTTTGCTTTAATTTAAAAAAATTATCAGCTACAAAATAATTGCTTGCTTTGTTTACCACATAAAAAGAGATTATTTGCTTTAGAAATATATCTGTTTGAAGATTAATTTAATTTAAAAAATGTCTAAGACTAATAACCAAATATTTATGGGTGTGATTAAATTAACTCATTCTATTTTATTTATATAACAAATAGTTTTCAATAGTATTTAATAGAAATCAAACATATTCCACAAACTAATACAAAAACAAATTAATTGACTTTGACACAAGAAATATAAAGGTTAAGAAGTTGATAAGTCTATTTGAATAATTTAGCCTTGTTAACATTTAACTCTTGATTATAATGAAGTGCATAGGTTTATTATATAGCCTTAGATAAATTTTTTTTAATTCTAATTTTAAAATACATAAATTATTACCTTACGCTTAAAAAGGGTAATTATAGCATATGTTTAAATATTTTTTGTTGATTTGCAAAATGCGAATACATGCATTAATCACAAAACAAGTAGTTAATTTTTATTTTGTGAACCATAAAAATAATTTATATTGGTATAATCACTATAATATTTATCTTACTTAAAAACATAGAAACATTAATTTAAATAATAAAGTTTTGAAAGAAAGATTCACTTCTTTTTATTAGATTATTAAAAGTAAAGAAAAACCACATTTCATGTTCATAATATTAAAAAATAAAATAAAGTTACTGTTCTAAATCAGCCATTACATTACGTGAAGCTCAACGCCATTTCCTTTCTCCCCCTCTCCACCAAATAAAATATTTACAATAGGCCTATCTCTTTTCACAATCACAACTCACCTAAACATTAAAAAAAAATAGATTCACCTTTAAAATTTAAACTTCGTTCACGTTGTGATACTTTCAGATCCGTGGTAAAACTGAACTCGTAGTTATTCTGTGCGATGAAGCCGGGCTGTACCGTTGTTTATTATAGACGCGGCTCCGCCATCTTGGTAACTTTCAGCCGTCTTTTGTCGGCTCGGCTTGGCTTGGCTTCCCTTCCCTCTGCCGTTCCCCTTCTCAAACCCGCCCTCCCGACCCTCTTTACGTGTCCTAGACAGAAGTATACACGAGCGACGGTAACATCTGCTTCGAGAAAAAATGGGTCGTATGTTCGAAAATCCTCATCTAGTCTTTTAGTTATTCCTGTAAGATGGCAAAGAAGGCATTGGGAATAGTACACAAAGAGGGCGTGATTCTCCAATTTTTTTCCTTATCATATTAGGATAAATTTAATATTTTTACCATCTATAGCCTACATCCTACAACAACAAAAGCAAATTTACAATGATACCTAATAAAATTAATATTTTAAAATAAATTTAAATAGTTTGAAAAATTAAGACAGTAGATCTATTTTAGTGCAAGATATTTTAGGATCCTGGAATTTCATGAATAATAGACTGTTGTTTACACCTGGAAGGTTAGGTTTGGTTCGTTTGGGATAGTTGATAAAAGTAAAAATGTTACCTATCGTTCAGGCTATATGCGTGGAGGGAGAGTTGCAAAATATTTTGGAAAACCTACCTCAGTACACCCAACCGGGATTCGAATCCCGATCTACCTGTCAGCGGCAGTCTAGTCTAACACGAGAGTAACGCCTTAGACCATGCTGCCACCGAGGCCAGGTAAAATGTCAATTTATCCATATTAAAATAATTGCGATGCCATGTTGTATCATTCTTTTAAATATCTACTTTCTAATTATTAGTGTTTTTCTGTGATTTTTTTAAACATCATATAGAAATACCTTTAAAATTATAATTTAGTTATCATTGGAAATTTGCTTTGTTTTTGTACCTATGGATGATAAAAGAATATATTAAATATGACAGAAAAAGAAAAAATCCAGCCTTCTTTCCCCCCTTCTCCCGCTTCACTAGTTATGGCCTTGTTTTAACATAAAATATAGGGCCTAGTAAAGGATAGAAGAGCAATTTTTTTGGCTACCAATTATCTCGTGGTCCGACACTTGAACTCGGTCAGTAGCGTGACATTTGTTCCATTCTCAGAATCAATATTAATTACATGTGCCTCTTTTACGCAGAACTACTCAGTTAGCCTATAATTTAATATATTTTAAAATTAATCGATGTGGAAACTTCGATCAACCTTAAATAAACTCCATCCTGTATATCTCATTTTTAAGATAATTTTTAATTTATAACAAACTGTTTGGTGAGAAAAATATCCCGTTTATTTATTTTCAAATAAAAGGACATAGAGTTTTTTTTTTATAAACGGTTGTGGTTAGCACGCATATGTAGGCTATTAATTTAAGTTAACGTGTTAGGGATTGTGAAGGTTTTATTTAGAGGAAGTGTCCCCGAATTTGCGTGGATAAATAGTGGGAAACCACTTAGGAAAAAACTCATCATATCCGAACGGGATTTCAGTCTATTGCATTGGATGCGGCCACCAAAGTGTGTCATAGATAAATTAGACCCATAGCTAGGGATAAATTCACCACAAATCTATTTAACCTGAGCTTACATAGGATTAAATTAAAATTAATTGTATTTTTTATTTTCAATTTGTTAGAAAGACACGTCAAAACGAGAAAATAAAAAACAACAAAGCTACAATAAAAAATAAACTATTTGCAATCTTAATTTATTAATATTTCTGTCCACTTCCATAATATACAAGCAAATCGAATGCCTGAACTCTTTCTATAACCTGGAACTACCTGTGGCCAGTTCACTATTTTGAGTAATATTTAAACCCTCTCACTGGAAACATTCCCGACAACAATATGGTCATAAATTAAATTATTTTTCTTTTGGGAACAAAACTTTTTCTTTTCTTTTGTTACTTTAAAAAAAAAAG
>CABFWB010000034.1:175643-192498 GCA_902151455.1 Timema bartmani
CCCACCCCTCATGTTCCACGGACCATGGATTTTTTTTTAAAGATATACTCTTTTTTTTTCTTTGCTTCGATGGACAAACATAAAATAGATTTTTTATACTGCCATTTATTGTGTTTTTACTCATCAATTAGAAGGGCTTCTCAATTAAACGGGCATGAATTTTTAATGAACTAATTTGTTTATATCCGCGATGGTAAGAACGTGAATTAAGCGTCAAGTTAGTTTAATTCAGTTTTCCTCTTATGAGTGAGGTCGGGGTTCAAGCCCCACCAATTATTTATCTACATGTTTTTACGATATTTCTTCATGAAAATGAGGTTTACTTTATTATAAATTCCGCCTTCCTCATCTCCACCCAGCTATACATGGCGTCAGCCCACAACCGAGCCATACCGATTGGACAGCTGCCGTCTGTTGGCGAACATAGCCTCTTTCCTCAGGAGTTCGCACTATCATATGGTCAGAAAAATTAACCCTATGGCCGTTAATCTCAGTTTTCTAGACTGAAGCCGCTACTGTTTCATTCAAGTAACTCCTCGTTTGTCTTCACGAGGCTGAGTATGACCCTGTTAGAGATCTATTGCCCCACAAACAACTTTTTAAGTGCTGGGTATTGAACCCAGAGCCTCTGGATCTGTAACCAAGATTTATGAATACTAAACACCACCCCATTAGATAAATCAAATGCGAACAGCCCGGATGGATAAGTCGGGGTACAAAAATAACTCTTTGAAGTTACTCTTTCTTTACGACGAACAAACCCAAGTAGCGCCATGAAACATTTACATTCACATCTCGCTTAACCTTTCAAACCAACTCCTTTGAGTACCACAAAGTGGTTTTCACTTTCCCTTTAGAAGAATGACTGTATTTTGCCTTCAATTTTAACCTTCTCGTATTTTCCCCCTTGGATTCAAATTGTTTTAAGACGTTCATTGCGTGCTAGACACGGGTTTTGTGTTTACTACGCCTTAGTACCCGACTTGGCTATTCACAATTAAACCACACTAAAAGGTTAGAGGTTAGAAAGGTGACATTTAGAGTAAATGTTCCCACTTCGCGTGTAAGAAGAGTGGAAAACCTTTTAATAAACAAGAACCTCAGTACAGTTGGTCGCTATTCGAATATTAATATTCCCATCACAGGCAAACCAGATGGATGAGATTAACATTAAGATTAATTTCCCACCGATGCAGGTTAAATCGAACTCAATAATATTTCCGTTAAAAACAAAATAATTATATACATTCAACTTTAGAAACTTTTATATAAATATATTGTCTGAACTAAATATCAAATTATTTTGCTATTCCAACTTCGGTTTCTTGTCTCGACAATTTTTCTATTTAGAAAATAAAGAACAAGAAAACTCTTTCAAAAACACTGAATAGATTAGTTTTCTATAGTCCTTTCAAATAATAACCGTTTGTCCAGTCAATGGTAGCGACTTGACAATATAATAAACATAGTTGATTTCTCCTCCCCTTTCTAAATAATACATTGCCCGAGTCGTATCCTGTGCTTTGTCCGTCATCATTAATCTTTGCATCAATGCGTGGTCAAGTAGACCCTAGATCAATAGTGAGCGTTGAATCAATTCTTGAACCAATGATTCCACTGTACCTTCCTTAGACCATAAAAAAATATATCAAGTAAGAATTCCTATTAGTTTTTCTAAAATCAGCAATTTCAGTTTTGTGTGTGTGTGTTTTTTTTTTGTAGTTGCTTTTGTAGTCACACTTGTAACCTTTACATAATGTTTTTTTGTCGAAGACCCTTTTTATGAAACATACAAATATATATATTTTTTATCTTTGAAATGTTTAGTCCCTCCTCACGTATGTGATCTACACCCGCAAACGACCAATTTTAAGGTTATTTTGACCCCCCCCTCCCATCCCCCTCTTCTTCCTCCTCATTCTCCACCCTCCATCCAACGATCTCCGCGGGACGTATGAAGAAGGGGGTGTGTTAGGTTGACTTACCGATTTTATATGGGTAGCCTATTATTTATTTATATATTTTTTACACCCTATCAAAATTGTAACATCTAAGTTCACAGTTACTACAATAACAAAAAGGGCTACACGCGTACAGACATATGGAGAACGTTTTTTCATCAACTCCATGAACAATGTTTTATATTGTTAGTTCAAAGAGACTTTTATTTTTTCATTATTCTTTTTCCTTTGTGTGTGTGTGTGTCAGGCTTTCATCAAAGTGACTGCAATACATTTTATATCCAAGCTTTTAAAAAAAGGTTTCTAAGGGTAAATATGAAAGTTAGTGTATTCAAACAAATCTACTTCGGAAAAAATTATAATCTAAACAATGGCCATTACTACGGCTTTCTGACAAAAATAAATAGACCTATTTCTTTTTTCAGTTTTTTTTTTCAATCTTACTACCTTTTCAGGTTATAGGCATATGTGATATTTACTATAAGCGATGTTAGACTAGGGATGAGGAAGGAAGCATTTTATAGCTAGCCTACCCGCATTTGCGTCAAAGGAGAGTGGGAAACCGTTTAGGAAAAACAACCCCCAGAAGACCAGTTTTTCTGTATTAAATAAAACCTGCGATAAGGGTAAGATCATTGAAGCGTTTTTCAGGGGGTGACCATTGTATAATACTTTGATTGAATACTGTGTGGATTTAAATTAATTCTTTACAAGAGACGAAAGTAGTAGAAAAGGATTAGAGGTATAAGAATAGGTTTAGTAAATACCTCCAAAAATATTGCAATCAATATTGAAAGAAAGTCACTTTAATTGCTATGCAAAACTTATACATACGGATGAAATAAAACTTAGCAGCGCGTCTTACTACCCGTTTGGGTTGTGCGCTTAGTACTAATTAGGCCCTTATCTAGTGGGTTAGGAATTGGGAAGGTTGAATATAGAAGAAGCGAACCCGCATTTTCGTGGAGGAAGAGTGGAAAACCATTTAGTAAAAACCACCCCAGTTCACCCGACCGAGATTCGAACCTCGATCTCCCTGTCCTCGGCAGTATAGCTTAACACAAAACTTGCGCGTTGGCTAACTACGCCACCGAGACGGTTGAAAATATATGAGGGTATGGTTTAGTAAAGTAAATGCATCTGTATTAGTGCGGGAAAGGAATGGGAAAAATCATCTTGACAAAATGACATTTTAAAAACAAACCCTGATACATCCGGCTGAAATTTGAACCTCTACGTTACGTCATCTACAATCTGGTCTCTGTTGAGAATGAATTATTAGACTGTGCGACCACCGATACGTGTCCCCATATTATTACTATTTCAGCAGCATTGCTATTATCGGTCAAAAGTGACAGTTTGATTAAATGTGACTTTCAGGTGGGAGTATAAGGAACGTCAAAAAAGGGCTTTTTTTTATAGTTTTTATAAGAAAACATTTTTGTTGGCCAAAATAAATAGAATATTTTTCCAATATAAACATAGTTTAATTTTGTTCACATGGTGATATCAACAGTTCTTGAATATTGGCTATGTCAAGGGTGTCCTGGTATTTAAATTTTAATTTAATTTAGCACCGCGTCTTACTAACTGTTCGGGTTACAAGCTTAAGTACTACTAATTAATCTAATGGATTATAAATAGTAGGGTTGAATTTAGAGGAAGTGAACCAGCATATGCGTGGAGGGAAAGTGTAAAACCATTTTGTAAAAACCATTTTAGTACATCCAACCGAGATTCGATATTCTCCCCGCCATCGGGAGTCTAGTCACAAGGTAGAGTGGCGCATTAGACCACGTGGCCACCAAAGTGGGTATATTAGCTATTCACAATTTGCTTAAACAACTGTATTTTTCCCATTACTGTCTTACTAAACATCTTTTTTATCTTATTAATATGAAATTGGCTAAGTAGAGTACTACAAACATATGCGTAGGTGTTTTAATCTAACCTCTTATGGTGGGGAAGGTTAGGGGGGCCACGGCGATTGTTATTGGCTTCAAGGGGTCCACAATATAAAAAAAGGTTGGGAACCACTTTGGCTTTATACCATGTGACCAGTGAAGAGGGTAAACGATTTTTAGTATATATATTTTGTTCTATTATTAATAATATTATCATAATAATATATAAAAGCTTGAAAAAATTAAAAAACTTGTTTATATTATCTATTTGTAAACTATAATTTGAAAACAATGTTAATTTTTCCTGTATTAAAAAAGAGCCTCCAAAAATTTGATCTGTTGCTTCACTAACGGTGCTTAAATACGTGTTGAACTAATCATCTGATAATTCTCCATCACCAACTTATGTGGTAGGTCCCACCAAGGCTATTACACAGTCTATTAAGGTAGGGAAATAGGCCCACTCCTATGGACCGCAATAACACTCCAGAGGGATCATACCACCGCCAGGACATCCAGGGGTGAAATGGAGCTCATTTAAGGGTGTAGAATTGCCCCATTCGTTCATTGTCCTCTTAAGTGAATATGATATCGTGTATTGAATTATTTTTGTCTGTTGGCCGATTGGGTTTGGGGGAGGGGTGTGAAGGAGGGGGTGATGTAGTAGAATGAAAGGAGGGGTGAGTAGTGTATTGAGGGGGTTGTTTTCTACAAGGTAAACGGCTCGTAACGGCGGAATGACCCTCCACTGTTCTTCCTAGACCTATATATTTCTCACTGGACAATGTCGTTTTCGTTAGGGCGTGAAGTGGGAATATATGGTTTTCCTCTATGAATATGATGTCATACTTGTGGTTTTAGGAATTGTTATTATGATTCATCGGTTTGATCATTAAAGTACTAACTTAGTCAAAAAATTGCTTAACGTTGTCTTATACCAGATATAGGACTACATATATATATTAATTTTGGGTATATTTTTTTAAATTTGTTTTGGGTTCATGATTTAGCAAAAGGGTTATCAGTTGGGCTAACTCAATATTATGGCTAACAAAGCTTTAGGGATTTAGGGGTTATTTACTTCCACAGTAAAAAGTTAATGGTCGATAAGATTCTGTGTTTGTCCTAAAATGTATTTAGTTTGTTAATCTTATGTTGATAGAATAATTTAAGTCAAACTGGGCGTGATATATGTATCCCTAATAAAATTATATTTTCTAGAACCTATCCCTTGTTTCTATTATAGTAGATATCTATCGAACCGCAACCTATAAGATCAGAGTTATTCTTCCTTTTATTCGTGTAGTTGACCCTGAAAGTATTTTGGATGTTCAATAAACATTTTCTAAACATAGGGCTATAAAACATAGGCCTAAGAATATTATATAAATAGCCTACTAATTATAATAGAAACCTAAAAAAAAAAGAACACTTAGCGATAATGACAGGAATTTAACATGTGGCTAACAGCAGTTAATATACCTTTACTAAGATAACGATTCATGCCCAATTTTGGGAGACATCGCCCGAAATAAAACTTATGTCCTGAACTGATTTTGTCTCAAATTTGATTAAAAAAAAAGTATTTTGAATATAAAATGAATGAAAATGTGTAAATCAAGTAAGTATTTAAAAATATGGATGGCAATTTAAAAACATATTTGGCTCAAACTGTTGCTTATAAGTTTATACCAGTTCACAACTCCCATTATTATACAAGCTATCACTTTATTTCATATACATAATTTATTGACATATCATAATTGTCATTTAAATAGAATATATGTTATTTATAAGATTTTGGTTGGAAGGACAGTAGAAGTTAGTTACTAAAGTTAATAAAACAATTTTAATACATTAATATAACAAGTCATGTTATCTGCATCTGTCTCTTTTGATAGAGGTTATCGATAATTATAGAATAACATAAATTATATAGTAACATGTTTTCAATGTTTGCCGCAAATAAGTATGTTTGAATTTTTTTTACGGTTCTTCCAAACAAAATCTTCTCCATCTATAATAAGTGATATTAGAGTGGCTGTCCTCGAAAAGGACATGAATAAAATGGTCACTTTAACAGATAAAAATATTACATAATTTTAAACACCTGCGTTTATTAAGATGAAGTTTAAGGAGACGCGAGAAAAGGCCAGTATTTTTTGCAGTTTCTATAGCAAAACCTTTTTTAGGCCAAAATAAATAAAACATTGTTCCAGTAGAAACAAATTTAATTTTCTTCACATGGTGATATCAACAGTTCTTGAATATATGTCATGAGTATAGAAGGATTAGATGATAAACTTTTTAAATAAAGAGAAAAGTTGCCAAGACACCTTTGACAGATATTCAAAAAGCGTTGCTTTCACAAAGTGAAGGAAATTAAACTCTATGTTTCTACTGAAACAATTTATTTATTTTGAGCAAAAAAGGTTTTGTTATAAAAATTACAAAATCACTTACCTTTTCTCAATTCCCCTACACTCCCACATTTTAAGAGAACCTAAGAAACTAACCATAAACCTATAAAGTTATATTCCTTGATCACTCAGCATTAGGAACGTATCTCAAATAAGTTTCATATTCAATAACATATATACTAAATTGACGTTTTTTAGTTAAAAATAAAACCTCCACAAGTAGGCCTACACATTTCAATCCAGAACACACAAAACGGCAGTTACGAGTTCAAATGCGTCAGCCTCGGTACCTAAGTCTAGTTTTCCTGTGATGGGGAGGTCGGGATCTGAATCCCAGTCGGGTTTACCGAGGTGCTCTTTCCGTATATAGATTCTCACTCTCACTACACGCAAATTATGGTACATTTAATCTAAATCCTACCTGTCTCATTAGAGTAAATATGTGGCCCAGACTTTTATTAAAGACACGAATCACGTAAGATATTAGAAATAAAATTAATAATACTCGCTTCGGTGGATGAGTGGTCTAAAGCGCCACTCTCGTGTTATACTAAACTGCTGAAGATGGGGAGATCGGGGTTCAAACCTGATGGGTTGCACTGAGAGTAGTTTTCCACTCTCCCTCCACGCAAATTATAGTGCATTTCCTCTAAATTAAGCCATACTAATCCCTAATCCATTAGTGTAATTAGTATATAAACGTATAAAAAGTAATAGTAATGATAATAAAAATAAAAATTAGATTTGGTAACAAACAAAAAGGTCACAAAAAATAGGTTACATTAGGTGTCGTAAAAATAAATAAAATAATAGGTTATTGCTGTTTTACCGACCGTCTACACCTGCGATCCTGTAAAAATACCTCCCTCCCTCCCCCCTTCAAGATATTTTCCGTTAGGCTAGTAAACTTTTCCTTGGAGTTGACCTTGTACAGTTAAGGTAGGGTAGTGCTCGGTAAACTAGAGGGCAATAAACCAATAAAACTATTGTGTCTGGTGGAGAAAGTTGAGCAGGTCTCTTACCTTGAGTCCTAGTTTAGGCGAGGGTGGAAAATTAACGGCAGGTCGTAAAGGAGGCAAGCTGGAGAGAAGAATCTGTTACACTGGGACCGGTGGCCTTGAGATTTCAACAGGTCAAATGTCTCGAATATAGTTGAATTTGTGTGTAAAGGACCATTTAGAATATATTTTTTTCAAACAAATGAGTTGGCTTTAATCCATAATTATCTTCATTTCACCAACAAATGCAGAATCTCAAACCAAAACCCAAATATTGTAAAAAAAAAAGTGAGAATAAGATTAAGTAGGCCTACCTAGAAATATAAAATAGAAATATTGAATATATGATACAAACATTTTTTGTATGAATGAACTCCTTATAACATTCATATATTAAGATAAGTGTTACATTTATGGTTTGGGGTCTGGCTGTTCGGTTTTCCTAATATTATATTGGGGATGAACCACTAATAATCAGTATTATAACTTTAAAACAAACTAAAATTTAAATTTAGAGAAAAATAAAATAAAACTTCTTTTGATTTCTTTATTTTTACGAAACCTTGACTGTCGAATATCCTTATGAGTAGTGGAATTTGAAAGTCTGAGAATTTTGGGATCCCATCCTCAATAATATATATTTTCTACCACATCGTTCATTATCATTGTTTCTGCATCTGCGAGCAAGTGGATAAAGCTGTCAAGCTCGTCGAGTCTGGTTTGCCAGCAACAAAGAAGCGATACTTTGAATCCCATCTGGGTATAGCCTACTGTGGTAAATGTTCCTAAATTGGTTCACATTCTCTTTCCACGCTGATTCGGGTACATTTATGCTAAGTTTCCTTACATCTAGGCTATTAATGTAACTAAATGTGAATATCCTGGACGGAAAGTATGATTTACTCAGATTTAGTGCCTAAAATATCTGTTATTAAGGATTTATTTTAAGGGCTAGGTATTGAAAAGGTAGCTTGAAATTAAATGTGCCCACATTAGCTTGGATAATTATTGATGCTAGAATCACAGCAATAAAATAAGAGCTGGAAAAATACATCTTAGTGTATGTGACTGAGATTTAAACCGCTCCATCCTTGGTTGTTTAGTAAATTGTAAACTTGATGAACTAGACCGTGTGAACACTGGTGTGAGTGGGCTAAAACAAATGTATAGAGTGGCCAACAATAAATAAAGTTTGCCCCCGCTTCGGTGACCACGTGGCCTAGCGCACTACTCTCGTTTTAGACTTGATTGCCGAAGACGGGGAGATAAGTGTTCGATCCCGTTCGGGTGCACTGAAAGTGGTTGTTCCTAAATGATTTTACATTTTACTTCCACACAAATGCGGGTGCACTTCATGTAAATTAACCCTTATCAATCCCTTAACTATTAGTGTAATTAGTACACAAGCGTATAGCTATAACGGGTAGTAAGAAGTGGTGCTAAGAAAAAAATAACAAAGTTTGCTCTATCGTAGTTGCGTAAAACTTGACATCATCTGTAATGGTTGCAGAGTAGGCATACTTGGTTTGACACTATTAGATTTATGCTATATTTTTTCTTACCCCTGCCCCCTCCCCCCTCCTCCTTGTCTAGGCTACGTGCAAGACTAAGAAACCTATTAGAAAAAAACTCCTCAGTACACAAGGTGTGGATTTGAATCCCCACCTCCCCATTAAAGGCAAGTCAGATTAAATGAGAGTTACATTTACCAATTGCTTTTTTTTCATTAGATAGGTCTACTATTGTATTATATTAAAACAGATATAAAAAACTAAATACTGTGATCCATTGCATTTGCATTAACGTATTTTTATTTTATTTATTATCTATTATTAGCACCGCGTCTTATTACCCGTTCGGGTTATATGCACTTACGCTAATGTGTAATGGTAGGGTGATTGTGAGATGAAATGGAGGACCTACAGTGTAACTTGGGATCCGAACCACGTTGGAGGCCTGTAATTCCACACATTCACAAGTTGTGATTGATACACATCTTGTCAGAGGTTAAGGAAGGGTTTGGCAATCAGATAAATCTGTGCTGGGACTCATGATTGAACCCCGGACCCATAGCACATAAGTCTGACAACTTACCCCTAGACCAACAGGTCACCCTTATTTTTATTTTAAAAGTGTGAATTAAAAAAAATATTTTTGCGTATAGCGTGAACAGGTAGTAAAACGTGGTGATAAAAAAGAAATCAAGGTTGTTTTTAATTTACATAACACACAAGTGCAGAAACACCCCTATATTATCTTATACTTCGTGGAGCTTGAAGTAATTGCCCACTGCCTTTTTGAAATTTAAATTTATGGGTTACTCCCCTTTTATATCTCGTCACCCTTCTGACTCAATTGACCATGAAATTGAGACGTAAATTTTTGAACCGGACATACGTTATATTTATGGCATCGTTTCGATGCTGATTTCGAATGTATTTAAGGGTGAGTTTCCAAATATGTGCTAGTATGTTTGTAAAGCCAATGAAAGCGTCTATTTCTAGATCTGGTGTGCGCCATATGCAATCTGAGGACAATGACGCTCAGCTGCCAGCCTACGTCCAGATGGGCTCACTTCATGCACAATGAAACCAATAGATCGGTACTATTGTGTGGTCTATGGATTCGGAATTGTATTCAATGGCCTTAATGGCCTTAACTGATAGTAAACACTTGGAATACTTGAAGTCTTAAATACTTAAGTCAAAACTAGGGATGAGTAAGATGCTAAGTAATTAGAGTGGTGGGCCATACAAATTGGAGAACTCTAGTTCGATTCTGGGTGATGCTAACTGAATAGGCTATTTTATACTTGAATACGGGTTCGTCCTATTAGATTAGTAAATATATAGTAGTACTTTAACCAGTAGACTTCAATCCTTCCATTCAAAAAATGCCAATCACAGTATTTCATGTTCCTAACGTTTATAGTTACTACATTCTTTGGATTTCAAGTTGAAATATCTCCTATAATATTGTTCCTGGGATATGAAGTTGATATTTTTCCTTGGTGTTTATTAAGTTGGACCGAAAATAAATTAATTCTATTATCTTTTATTCGATACTGTACAAGGCATCAAATTCATAGAGAGTAGCCGTTATTCACATGTATTAAGACATCAGTCTCGTAAGATGTAGATGTATAAATTTAAAAAAAACTATTACGTCATTTAAAGAATGTCTTCACTAAATTTGGTTCAGATTGGCGTAGGCATTTGAAAGTAATGGTGAAACAAATGGATAGATGGACAGACAGACAAGCAGAAAAGAAGACAAAATACCTAACTGTCCATTTAAAACAACACATTCGCTCCACACGGTGAACTCATAAAATAAATTAATTTCACAAGACGTAAAAAAAAAAATCCCAGTATCCTTTAGTGTGTAATTTATTTAGATATTGTGAGAGCCACTTACATTATTTTTTTAAATAAATTCATATTTTTTTCTTGCATTTGGGTACGAGCGTATTTATACTAAATTGGTAAGAATGAGGACTATATAAATGTACCCAGATTTGCGTGAAATGAGAGGATTGGTTTTTATTAAGAGGTTGACCCCTTTGTCCACCTACCCGCAGTTGCGGGTTCTACAGAAGTAGATAGTTTTATTGAAATTAATTTATCTTCTTCCACAATATTTATTAGCAAAGCAATAATCACGAAAAAACTGTATAGCCTCACAAGAATAAAGCGAGAAGTTAACAAAAAATATATTTCCTGTTAAAGTTGCAAAGCGTCAAAGGTTAACATGTATTCTTGTGAGCGTGTGTATACATACATATACATATACATACATATACATAAATACCTAATCATGGCGTTTCCTTACGGGTTAGGCAGCAAACTGTGCATATAGATCAATACACAGCTCCGTACTTAATACATCCTCACTAACTTTCTTCACACTTCCCTCTCCTTGAATACTCCCTTCGTTTCAACACAATCCATACACCGAGTCATACATGCTCTTTGATTCTTAAAACTCCTAATGTTTCTCTTTTTAACATATTCGTCTTCAACATTTAGCCATTTAGCCTCTTGATCCACACACCTTACCTTCATATGGGCTATTTGCTTCGTCACTCTATCCACACTCATCCTCTCAACATGCCCAAACCAATGTAAGACGCTTCTTTTACATTGGCTTATTGAATTCCCTTTAAAAACATAAGAGTTTTCCCACGTACAAATCTTAGTTAATTCATTTCAACCACATTGAACTTTCTCTTGTATTTCTCCCGACAAACCCACACTCTTCACATCCATAGAACAATTTTATAAACTGCCAATCGTTGCCTCTTTTGATACTACTTCATTCTTTGCAATTGTCCAATTGTAGTGTAACAAACATTGAATAAATATTACCATACTTATCTTGAATTGTTCCAAATTGACATGCTTCCAGAACGCTTTGATTGACTAATGCATAAAATGCTCTATTAAAGTAATATATTTTTTTTGCCTAGACATTTTTGGAGACAGCCACTTTAAAATCACTAATGGGGGCTGAAGAAGTTAGTTGCCATTTAAATTGTAGGCTACATAATAGGCCTACCTACACCTTTAATATATTTATAGTAAGTTGACCATCCATGCCCAAAATTAGACGAACGTCCCAGCTGATTTTGTCCCAGATTTGTTAAATTAACTAATGTAATTTAAAATTGATATGGATTAAATTAAAAAATGTTTTAGATAAATAAGTTCACCCGATTAAGATTCTAACCCCAGCCTCGTGTAATGGAGTCAAACCTATTAAATCAGCAAATCGATGCTCTACCAAATGGTCTTGGCCTACACACCACCAAATTATCTAATGTATCAGGTGACCTGGCGGTCTAGGGGTAAGGTGTCGGGACTTCTGTGCTGAGGGTCCGGGGTTCAATCCTCGGTCCCGGCACAGATTTATCTGATTGCCAAACCCTTCCTTCACCTCTGACAAGATGTGTATTAATCACAACTTGTGAATGTGAGGAATGCCAGGCTTCCACCGTGGTTCGGATCCCACGTTAAACTGTAGGTCCTCCATTTTCATCTCACAATCATCCTACCATTACACATTAGCGTAAGTGCGTACAACCCGAACGGGTAGTAAGACGTGGTGCTAATAAAAAATAATAATAATAATATGATGTATCCTGATTTAAAATACAAAATTAATCTCTGTGTTATGCGCAGATATATTAAATGTGCAGAAGTTTGTGATGGGGGAGGAGAAGGAGGGGAACATGTCGGTGGGCTGAGCCCCATTGTCCCATAAACTACGGCAAGAATCCCTCCGCGGTGTGTGCGCGAGCTGTTATTGGTCCAAACTTGACGCCGCTACTGTAAACACTCGAGAGAGACTTTACCAGGCAGACTAGGTAAACATATAGCACACACCTACACCACGGTCTGCCGAGAAGGTAAACATATCCCCTCCCCCATCACCCCTTACCCCTCTCACGCTTTTTCTCCGTCGAGATGGCAAACACCTGAGAAGATTATATTCTCCTGATGGGGAGGTAAGTCCCAATTATGATATATATATATAAATATTTATTATTATTATTATTATTATTATTATTATGCTTAGCACTGTATTTTACTACCCGTTTGAGCTATACATTTATGTAATAATTACGCTAGTGGTTTTAGGGTTGAATAAGGTTTATATTTAGAGAAAAGTACCCGCATTTGCGTGGAGGGGGAGTGGGAAACAATTTTGTAAAAAAAACACCCTCAGTCCACCTGACCTAGATTCGAACCTCGATCTCACCCGTCATTGGCAGTATAGTCTATTGCGAGCGCGACGCCTTAGAACATACGACCATCGAATCGGGTCTAGAAAAGTTAATCTAGGAGTGTGCGAAGTCCACTATTTCAATCTGAAGTGAACTGGAAATCGAATACGTAAGATATTCTCGATGCCAAATTGAAGTTCGAACATTTTTATTAGTGGTTTTATGCTTAGAAAAAATTATATTATAAATATTTATATAATTGTATGTACCAAAAGTACTTCAAAAATGTTTTATTGCTCGATAATTGTTTGTAATATTTAGTTTTATTCTGATAAATTAAGTTGTTAACTCAACTTACAAATTAAATCAGGTCATATTTTTCCCATATGAATATTGTTTTGTATGGTACAAAACAGCTCAGAATGGCAATAAGTGACCATATTTTTTTCGAAACTAAGTCGAAGATAATATTTATTTCGAGGCCAAGTCGATGCTTCGAAGCTTTGCACTATACATAGTTTCACGTATTCATACGTCGAGTCATGTTTCATGTAGCTGTCACGTTTGCTAGATAATATCAAAACCTATAGCCTATAATAAAATCTTACACTTTTATAAATTTTTTCCACAAAACAAGTTTTTTATTTCATAAATGTTTTTCCTTAAATAAAAATTAGACTGTAATAATAATAATAATAATATTTATCACAGCGTCTTACTACCCGTTCGGGCTATACGATTAAATACTAATTACGGTAATGGAATAGAAATTGGGAGGGTTGAATTTAGAGGAAGTGAACCCGCATTTGCGTGGAGGGAGAGTGGTAAACCATTTAGGAAAACCTACCCCCAGTTCACCCAACCGAGATTCGAACCTCGATCTCCCCGTCCTCGGCGGTCGAGCTCAACACGACTAGCGCGTTAGCCAACTACGCCACCAAGGCGGGTAATTAGACTGTAACCCTCACATTCAAATCTCGGCCACAAAGTCTTGTGGACAGCAGCCATTTTACTAGTAAAGGGCCCAGGTGGACTACGGTCTAAAGCTCTATCTACAGAGTACGTAAGCTCCATATCCTTATAGTCCTTAATGATCTTTATAAATGGAAATCACGTCTACACAGTCTATATTCGTATCTGTAATCACGTGACCGTGCCAACCAATGAGAAAGTTGAAAACAACGTCCGATTAAACTCTTCGAAAGAAAATTTTCTAGAGCTAGGCGCAAGCAGGCGTCATCTGTGAAGTAAAAGATATAACAGTTGAAAAATTACAGTATTAACACACATAATTACTCATGATTTATTTATAAAACGTCCATGATAGGCTACATTTGAAAGATAGGTTAAGTGCAATTACAAAAAATATATTTTAAACATGAGCTAGTTAGTGTAGTTGCTAAAAATAAAAAATAAAAGCCATTGATGCTTTCTTTCGATGTGCGCGCACGCTTACTTTGTTGTGATTGGTAGTCCTTAGCTGTCCGTTTCGATTAGTCTTTAGAAAGTTAAAGTCGAGTCAAACTCTCCGGAGTGAAAAGGACTAAGAAATTAAGGATAAGGACTCTGTAAGACAACGCAATCTATCAGTGTAGTGTGGAGTCGATCTCTTAGGGAGTATTACGTTTACCTTACGCATGCGGAGTCTGTAAATGAGGCTTTAAGTCGTAAAACACTTGATTAACCGTGATGAGGAGAGATTAAGGTTTATTTTCGCAACTGTGGTTAATAATTGTTGGTGTTTTCACATCCCACCACCATGCTAATGCGGGTGCTTTTCTTTTTAAGTTTCCCTTCCTGCCCCTAGCCCTTAGATTAAGTCATTAGTTACGTTGGTATTTAACGTACTAGCTTTTAAAAAAATAAAGCTTTGACGAAATATTTGTCATTAATTGGAACTAGAGGTTAATTTGTATTTTTATTATTCAGCAACCCGCATCGGTGGTTTTTGTGGTCTCAAGCCCCTTCCACAGATTCCGTAACCTTAGGTCCGTAGCCCGTGGTCCTTAAAAAGTATATTTGCGTCCACACAGTCTGTATCTAAAATCATGTGACCATGCCAATCAATAAGATAGTCTGAGACTTTTAGTAGGATAAAACGCTCCGAAAGAAAATCGTCTACACCGAGGAGTACCCGACAAGCAGTCATCTGAACAATAAACTAAACTAAAACAACTTTTCTTTAGAAAACTTCCAGGGTATAGGTCTACTTAAAATTATGGTTAGTTACAATCATAATAAATATATTTATTTTTTAAAACATTTGAATTGTTTAGTAAGGAACGTTTAATATTTATAAATAAAATTAAATTTTTAGTGAAATTAGGTTGTATAATTTGTATTAAATTAACATGAAAGACATAAATGTGTAATATTATATATATGCACAATATTTTTTTGATATTTTAAATAAATTGGTAACATTAATTACAAGTTATGATACTTTATAGTTATGAATGTCTTGAAATTATAACAAACGTCTACAAATTCAGTACATACTAAAACTGTAGACATTTGAGTCAAAGATATCAAAACTATGTAATTGAGTATTCCCTGTTGTGTGATTAAAGAAAGAGTTTCCTTAATCACACAACAGGGAATACTCAATTACATAGTTTTAATATCTGACCTGAGGATGATGCCATCGTAGCATCGAAACATGTCGTATAAATTACGTTGCAGTACTTGTAGCAGTAACCAAGGAACAGGGAAATACAGATAAGAAAGAAATTCAAATTTCATATTTTTTTAAAATTTAATAACTTGTTTTGTCAATTCTCAAAATAATACAGATATACGAAATATGCATGATCACATCATCCTTTGTTTTAAAAAACATATTTCTAAGTATAACTTTGACTCAAATGTCTACAGCTTTAGTATGTACTGAATTTGTAGAGGTTTGTTATAATTTCAAGACATTCATAACTATAAAGTATCATAGCTTGTAATAAATATCACTAATTTCTTTCAAATATATATAAAATATTGTTCATATATATTATATTATATTATATTACTCATTTATTTATTTCATATTAATTTAATACAACTTGTACAACCTAAAAATTGAATTTTGTTTATAAATATATATATATATATTTATAATGCGATTTGAACTATCAAACTTATAATTAGTAACGGATCCTTTCGCTGCCATTGATGCTTTTATTTCGATGCTCGCTCACGTATTTACATAATTGAGATTGGTATTCCGTATAGACTAGTCCCTATAAAGTTAAAGTTGATCCACTTCTATGAAGTAAGGACTTACGGATCAGGACTTTGTATGGAGAACAATCTGATACTGTGACATCGTTTTATTACGGACTACAGACTACGTTGAAGATAAGTGAAATATCAATTTATAAAGTTGAAATAATATTGGCCCTAGGGAAATTAGTTTTCTGAGCACGTACTGAATAATTTTAAAGGCTCTACCCGAGACAAACTATTTTTGTCTAGAAGACTTAAAAGTTTACAAATATATTTAATCACCCAACCCATTGATATTTGACTGTAAGGCTGGTGTACAAGAAATAATCATACCATAATTGCGTTGAAATAATATATGTAGACCACGGTGCTTTCTACTAATATGGCCGTTAATTTCGACATTCTGACAGTTGACGATCACGATTATTAATATTATTAAACTATGCAATATACAAAACAATAGACTAAGTCCTTTGTGTTTAGACAGCGAGTCTGGTTTATGGTATGATCCCATGTCAAGAGAGAAAAGTTTTGAAAGGTCTGCCCCCCCCCCCCTTCCCTCATTCCCTCTAATCGTGATTGGTGCGACCCCCCCACGATGAGTGCAAGCCTGTCGCATGATCCTTGAGGT
>CABFWB010000034.1:192530-208526 GCA_902151455.1 Timema bartmani
CACGAACTCGGTCATATCCTCTTCCAATCAAGACGACGATACAGGGAGCCGATAACGTCTGACTAAGCTTGTTGCTGAGTCGGCATGGCATGGACATGATTCGATGCAGCGTTGGCTGGTTGGCACACAAATGTATCTCCCGAACGCTTCATTGGGCCAGTGAAACCATAGTTTCGAAAATATTAATCTTCCAATAGTTCTCACCACAAAGGAAGGTGGCTGTGTGATTTGTTTAGTTTCAGAAGACGTTGTTGAGCGTTAATCGGGGTATTTAAGGTGGGAATATGGGGTACTACAGTCAACTTTGGATATAATGAACCTCTACGGATTCAGATATTTTGTTCACTATGTCCAAAATCCACTAAAATCTTTTTTTTTCTGAAAGTAGTGGGCTAATGACGAACAAAATAAAAGTTCAAATACAATCGCTCTTTATTGAAATCTATTAATTACTCTTTTAAAAAAATCGGTTATATGGTGCTGTCTACTGTATACCGTTTTAGTAAATAATTTTTCCAGGTAGAGATCGGTGTCTTCAAGTTTAAACAACCAAAAAGTTATGTTTTTAAAGAATTATGATGTTACAATGACACTTCTTAATGAAAGTTTCAATTTTTCTGTTCACTAAAACCGAAGTTGAGGGTTCATTATAAACGATTTTTTTTAACACATATTGAAATGTATGTGGGTTGGGACCAATGAATTAGGTTCACTGTAGCCGAATGTTCACTACAACCGAGTTCACTAAAACTAGAGTTGACTGACCATACAAAATAAAAAAAGGCCAAAACAAATCAAATATGTATCCAGTAGAAACGTATCTTAATTTTATACACACGGTGATCTCAACATTTCTTGAATATTTGTTAAAGGTGTCCTGGAATGTAATGAATGACAACTTTTCTTCTTCTTTTAAAAAGTTGTAATTTATTCAAAAAGAAACTATTATATCAAGAATAAATTTATCTTCATGTTATGGTTCTTAATTTCTATTGTTAAATTTGACCAAAGAAGTTGTACCAATTAATCTAATTAGCTGTTTTATAATTTAAGGAACGTAATTGGATAGATTTCATATTTCTCCTTACCACAATTAAAATGAATACAACTAAAATTACTAAAATGTTTAGCTGCACAGGTGGTCATGTGGAAAAAGGCAAATGTCACGTCTTGTTAATCTTACCGCTGACGGGGACGTAAGTGTTCGGATCCTGGCCGGTTATATTAGGTATTAGTTTCCTAAATACCTTCTTACTTTCCTTCCACGAAAATGGTAATACACTTCCTCAAAATACCACCTTCCAATTCATTGGTGTAAGCTATGCGTGTATACCAGTTGGATAATCTATGGTTAGACTTGGATATCCCGGATGGGTAGGTAATATGGTAAGACGGGGACAAATAATATTTTTTTTTTGTGGTATCAATAGAAGCCTCTAGGCCCATGTTTAATATAATCAAAAATTAGTTAATATTATTTTTATGGACTATAATATCTCTACCTTAGATTTATAATCAACCAAACGTTTTACAGAAAAATGTATAGGCCTATTGTCCAACTAGAACTTTTTGTGCAAATCAATCACCACATCAGGCAAATTGGAAATCCTCGCCAAACTCTGTTATTCGATTGTCTTTTCTCCACATACACAAAAGGTTTATTTTATTTCCAATTTTTTTTCCCTCCACCCCCTACATCCCATCCACAATCCTATCTCATTCTTCCTGTCTTACTTAACTCGATCTAGTGTGTGTTTGTGGGGAAGGGAAAGATAAAAAGATTCCCTGTGAAAACTTTCATCGTTTGCTTTTCTATCATCAATTTTCTTTTACGTTTCCACTCCTCCTCCTTCTCTCTAACATACACACAACTCTGATCTTCCTATTCCTCCCCTCCGTAGCCCTCTCCCAACCCTCTCACGTCGTTCTTTTCCCCTCCCCTTCATTCTCTCTTTTCACAATTTGGCATTTCTACAATCTATAATCCATCAACGTCAACAGTGTCGGTTGTTTTCTCCTCTTCATGCATTCCCTTCTTAACACCCCTCCCTCAGCCCACGTTTCAACCAAACACACATCCCTGGTTCGACACCCCAACCCACCCTCTCCCAGCACCCCCTGTCCCACCCACCTAACAGACCCCCTTTAGTTGTTGCGCTATTGTAGGAAACCGAACCCCCACCCACCAGCCTCCTGAGAAAAATTTAACAATTCACATAGTTCAGTTTTTGGGTAGCTGTCGAAAGTGACGTGCGTGGTGCTTAATGGAAATTCTGGCTCGCCAAACTAGAACTTAAGAGCCTTTCTCACCCCACGAATATCACGTTACTTAGGTAGGTAATGGAGTTTGAACCAAACGTTGCAGTGCGACGCAGTTTTTTTTTTGTCAAATGTCCGCTTCCACTGCGACATGGCACTGCACCGCGAGCCGCTGCACGTTTTATTCTTTACATGTATATAAATGGCACCATTCATAATGGGGTGAGGGGCACTGCCCTTCTCCTTGCCTTTGTGCGTCACCGTATTGCATGCACGCGTGAAACCTTAGTTATCTTATTCAAGATTGGCAAACATTAATATGTTGGGTTGAAAAGTTTCGTTGTATAAATTACTGTGTGAAGAATCTGAAAAACAAGAGTTAAATCATTGAGAACGTCAACATTCCTGGATACTTAATACAAGTAGGACTAGATAAACGGAATGTGAGTTGACATTTTTGTTTAAACACTTATTAGTGGATGACAAAACATTCAAGGTATACGTCAAAACGAGGAAAGAAAAGTTATTTGAGCTATTAAGATCTATAGCTCCACCACTTAAATAAGTACACAAACTTTCGAAAACCCCTATCTCCAATAGATAGCCTATGATACAAACGTCTTAAACTTAGTATTCATACTATGTGGCTCACAGTAAATAACTATTTGCAATTGCTTATGAATACAAAGCATAAATCTATTTCAGAAACTACCTCAGTTTGTTTATCAATTTTTCTGTTTTGTTCCAATCATTGTCAGGCACTAATATGCCACTATTCTTGGTAATTTAGTTAATAAATTAATTAAGTAGAAATCTCTGGGATGGCAAATATGACCGTGAGCGAAAATGGTCAATATCTCTGATCTGCTGGTGGTGCTCTGCGGCTCCTCACCACCGCTTTGAGTCTCCTCACCGCCTCTCTGCGCCACCGCACCGCCGCTTTTCATCTCCCCATCGCTGCTCTGCAGCTCTGTACCGCCGTTTTGCGCCACCGCACCGCCGTTCTGCTTCTCCGAACTTTGATTCTCTTCGACGAATCCCTTCCCCCATTTTGTAGGACGCGTGGTGCCCCACGCTCCAGTGCGAGTGTATCTTTTAAATACTGTAAGTGTAAAGAATAAAACTGCAGTGGCGCGCAGAGGCGCACGGAGCAGTGCCGCGTTGCAGTGGGAGCTGGCCTTTAGTTAGAAAGCAGTGGAATTAAGACCAGTGAAATCACTCGACCATTTTTCGAAATAATACCAAAAAGATTGAATAACTGCTAAATTGGTACGAATTCCACAGTTGTCAAGTGAATACTGCAAAAAACTACACTTCAATACGTTTTCTGATTCAAGCGTATTCTTGTATTTAACATCCCAGCTAGACCCACTTCGGTGGCGTAGTTAGCTAACGCGCTAGGCTCATGTTGACCTAGACTGCTGAGGACGGGGAGATAGAGGTTCAAATCTCGGTCGGGTGAATTGAGGTGGTGTTTCCTAAATGGTTTTCCACTCTATCTCCACTCAAATGCGTGTTCACTACCTCTAAATTCAACCTTGCCAATCCCTAACACCATTAGCGTAATTTAGTAGGTCTACTTAACCGTATTACCCAAACGGGTAGTAAGACGTGGTGCTAAAAAAAAATCCTGGTTAATCGGTTATGATATGGTATTTTTTTAAACCTTGGTTTGTAAGACAATACCGTGGCTATAGTAGGCAATTTGTTTTACAAACAATTGAAGATGGACGCACATCTATTGCTCTATAATCTTATGGAAGAAGATGAAGAAACGGTGCTATTGTTATCCTAAAGAGTTCAGAGAGAGAGTGCAAATAGCATGTTTATCGAAAGATAAACACGGTGAACAAACAACATTTAAATAAAAGGACATTTAAATTTTAATGAAGCAAAATTTCGAGAATACTTTATAGAGAAATAATGTAATTGAGGAATGTCGAATTAAACTTCTGAGAAAGTAAAACTTTGCTTAACTCTAAAGTAAAATGCGTATAAGTTATTATTTTTTTCCTTTGAAAGAGGAAAAATATAAACCATATAATTTAATTTTGCAAGTTTAATTTAAATCGTGCCACCTTTTACCAAATGAGCAGCGATCTCAACCCAAAAAGTAATCTTCTTTACTGTCACTAAGCTTATAAATAATTTGTAGACTTTTCACTAGCTATATCGGCTTTTCATCCATATCAGAAAAACTCTTTGTCTCCATTACATAATTATCACTCTGATAGCATGTTTTACCACCAGCTTCTGTGGCCGCATGGTCTAAGGCGCTACTCTCGTAGTAGACTAGACTGCCGATGATGGGGAGATCAAGGTTCGAATCTCTATCGGGTGTAGTGAGGATGGTTTTTCCCAAAATAGTTTTCCACTCTCCCTACACGCAAATGCGGGTACTTTTCTTCTAAAAATAACCTTCATATTCCCCAAAACTATTATCTTAATTAGTACATAAGCGTATAACCCAAACGGGTAGTAAACGGAGGTGCTAAAATTACTTTAACCGCACTGCATGTTAACACATGCACCACGCAGCCCCGGACATGGTGTCTTGCAAACCAAGCCTTTTTAAGCTCTCGATGGTTCACAATGTTCTTTAGAAATATTCTAAACTTAAGGATAGGCTACATAGATTAATACCAGAAAATTATTACTCACAGAGGTCCGGGGTTCAATCCCAGGTCCCGGCACAGATTTATCTGATTGCCAAACCCTTCCTTCACCTCTGACAAGACGTGTATTAATCACAACTTGTGAATGTGAGGAATGCCAGGCCTCCACCGTGGTTCGGATCCCACGTTAAACTGTAGGTCCTCCATTTCATCTCACAATCATCCTACCATTACACATTAGCCGTATAACCCGAACGGGTAGTAAGACGCGGTGCTAATAATAATAATATTACTCACCGAATGTGCATTAAATTACTCTTTAAATATTGTTACAAACATTCTAAAATAATACCCCACCTAGAAAATGTATAATACCTTGAAATGGTCGTTTTTCTTGTCCTACATATCCGACTACCTGTCCAACCTATCTTAATATTTAACTCAATGGAATAGGGATGACGAAAGTATAATTATTTAGAGAAATTGTACCCATATTTGAGTCGAGGAAAATTATGAAATCACTTAGGAAAAATCAACTCAGCACATACACCTGATCAAAAGGCTTTGGATTTAATCTTTTATCATTTCACACCACTTTCCATTGTTTGTTCTAAACTTCTTCTTTACTCACAGTAGCTATGTTATTTCAATTGTCTCAGATTTCCAGTATTTTTAATTTACCTAGATTAATATTTAATTGAAGTTTATGATCTTTAATCCTGGCTCTAGGCACCTTTAAATACACGCATTTACTTTCTACGCTATGGAATTAGGAACTTGATAGTTCATTGCCATACTTTGTAAAGAAAATCATCCTACTCCTATTCTTATATAGTTCTATCCAGTATACCTCATTATACCCTATTCCTGTCTTGAGCTATTTATATCCATTCCACCCTATCCCAATCTTGAGTTAGTGCTATCCAGTCACCCTCATTATAATTTATTCCCATCTTGAGCTAGTTCTAACCTGTCCACTCATTATACCTTATCCCTATCTTGAGCTAGTCTATCCTGTCCACTCATTATACCCTATCCCTATCTGGAGCTATATCCAACCAGTCCACCTCATTATATCTTATCCCTATCTTGAGCTAGTTCTATCCAGTCTACCTAATTGCACAATTTATCTCGTGTCCATTCTAATGCTATCCTCCCATCAAAGTCTTGGTCTTCATAATTTGGTCTCGTCCCACACAGATACAAATAATTATTTCAAAATAACACCAAGATAATGGAATTGGTAGAGTGTAAATTTAGGGGGTTAGTAACCAAGATAAAACCAACATTTTATCTCGCTTTTACTTTTACATTTAGAATAAATGTACTTTGAGTCTTTGAAAGGACGCCAATTTATTTTGGGACCACCACGTCTTAACATAAACCCAGACTGCCCACATTTTTAATTTTGTGGAGTAAGGGATGAGGAATGTAGCAGTTAGAGGAAGCGTGTCTACTTTTAGAAAAACAAAAAAACCATCACCCGTCTGTGACTTCCAACTCCATTCTTCCCGTCACTATCATGTATAAGACAAGATGAGACTGACGTCTTTTCTCACGCATCCAGTGGTGTTGCCTATCAAAAGTTTAAAATAATAATAATTTACATCTGGAATACAGCAGCACGTCTCATTACTGATTATTAATAATCATTCATTTAAACTACTTAGCTTAAGGGTATAAGGATGATTGGGATATGTAAGTTCATTCGTCTTTGGAGAGGATAAAAAAAACACCTCTTGTGTGGGTTAAACAGCACATCCAATAGGGATTATATTCAAACGAGATTAGTACAACTGGGTCGTATTGAATAATTTCGCGTATTTATTCAATTATATATTTTTCTATTATTTTTAACTTGACTGTTCCCGATACGAACTGGTGAGCGAAAAGAATTAATCTATGGATAAAAAATTACATAAGAGGAATCATATAGGTTTTTTCGTTTTTAATTATTAGTAGGCTGAACAACTTTCTATTCACCAACCACTTACCCATGGTCGCATGGTCTAAGCCGTAAAGCATAACTCTCACCCCGAACTTCAGTGATGGTGAGATCAGGGTCAAAATCCATTCAAGTGTGCCGTTTGTAAGATTTTTCTAAATTATATCCCAATCTCCTTTATGCAAGAGGAGGGTAAATTTGATATAAAATCTACTTTATACGCGATTCACCTAAAGAATACTAGCTCATTCCAGAATATGACTGAAAAACTAACTTAACTATAAAAAAGAAACCACCCCATTTTTTCTGAGGCTGGATTTAGTAATGCGAACACCAAATCAAACTAGCTGTCAAAATTTGTTCATGGGTAAAATTACAATTCATTTGAGTGGTAAATAATCATACAAAGAGGATTAGGATTTGTGACTGTGACCCGTAACTCAGAGAACAAATCAACCAACTTTAACAATATTAAATAACGCTTCAAATTGAAAGATAAGGCAATAATGCGAACCAGCTCCAATTTCACTCATGAAGTTATGAGTATTTATTTTGGTGATGCCGGGAATCGAATACAAGACTTTCAGTATACAGTTGCGCTACTGCCTTAGATAAGCCATAGAGAAATGAATCTTATTTTCTCTATGGAAATGGATAAGCAGTTGAGACCATCAACTGAGTTCAGGTAAGTCACCCAGTACCTTACCATCGCGCGTATACCGGACGGGGGAAAATCTCCCAAAAGACAAGACAGACCATAATAAAACAAGGTGAACAACGCACGTTCGGTTGATGCAGCCTTACCAAACTACAAGATTATCGATCTCCCCCCTTCCACCCTTCCCATCATGCTCTTGGTCGCAGTGCCATGTTTACTTCTTTCTGAACTCAACTCTGCTTCCACCCCATCTCCACCCTTCCCTTCACCTTTCCCTTTCAGAGCGGTGTTTTCTAGGGGGGGAGCCACTGCGCCATTAATCATCCAGCACTAGCTAGCCACTGTCAATCATACCGCGAGGAGGAAAATAGTTCTCAACCTCCCCCTGTACCCACTTCCCCTCCCCCCTCCGGATCTTCATTCCCAACCACAGTTTATAGAGCCCAGAAAAAAAAAAATACTCGCCCACCACCCACAAAAACCACGAAACAAA
Organism: Timema bartmani; assembly: GCA_902151455.1. Lineage (NCBI taxonomy): Eukaryota > Metazoa > Arthropoda > Insecta > Phasmatodea > Timematidae > Timema > Timema bartmani. The sequence goes on from CABFWB010000034.1 coordinate 200,501, forward strand.
AGTTTTTAGATAAGAACAAGTGAAGCGGGGGGTGAGGGGTTGGAAGAGACCTGTCTCTATCTGTGTTAGTGGTCTTCAATTTAGTACAAAAATATAACCTTTAGTACAATTGAGCAAAATTATCACATTCTATTTTTGTTCTATTCTTAGTGTTCATAGTAATGTACTTTTTTTTTACCGTGTCTTTCTAGAAGTCCGGTTTAAGCCCCGTCTACAGACTTCGTATCCGTTCCTAAGTCCTTAGTCCTTATCACTCCGTAGAAGTTGACTCAATTTTAACTTTCTAAGGAGGACTAGTCGATACGGACTGCTAAAGACTACCAACCACAGAAAAGTAAGCGTGTGTGCGCATCGAAATGAAAGCACCAATGGCCTTATCATAGCAATTATACCAACTAGTTAGTAGATAATTTTTTAATATATTATTTGTAACTGCACTTAACCTACCTTTCAAATGTAGCCTACCCTGGACGTTTCATCAACATATCTTGAGTGGTTACACGTGTTAATAATTGTTCAGCTGTGTTATCGTCTGCTTGCGCCTAGCTCTAGAAAATTTTCTTCCGAAGAGTTCATTTGGACATCGTTTCCAAATTTTTCATTGGCTGGCATGATCCCGTGATTACGGACTGTCTAGACGTGATTTCCATTTCTAAGTACTTAGGAGTATAATGAGGCGGAGCTTACGTACTCTATTGATGGGGCTTTATCTGCATGCATTCAATAGTACAAATGAGGTAACTTACAGACGAGGAAAATAGAATTCAAAGAAACTATGCTCGCATTTGGGTGGAGGTAGTGAGGGAAACCACTTGGATAAAAAAATAAAAAACACCCCTAATATACCTGGATGAGAATAGAGCTCCAACATTTCCGTAATTAACAAACTAGACTAGACGAGCTTGACTTTTACCTACATGCCCATTGGTGCTCTTTAGTAGCAAACTCTCTTGATAAGAGTAGAGTAGGCCTACTCTTATAAGAAGAAGTAAACGTGTAGTTCAGATGTCTGATTTGTGGTTTCCTTTGATGTGACCGGATAGGCATGCGTAAGAATATCAGCTAAATATCTAGTAGAGTATCCTGGTTTGTTCCCAGAAGGTACACTACTGAAAGGTAGCATTCTTACCTTGAGCATTTACATCATGGTTTTATCTTTTTAAACTATCCATTAATGCGTATGTCTATCTCGGTGTCCTTGAGGTAAATGGATAGCCTCTGGACCCGATGTGCGTGGGTTCAAGCCCAGCCGAGGTCGACGGATTTCTACGAATTGATAAAAATATGTAGCACAACTTCCTTCGGAGGGGAAGTAAGGCCGTCTGCCCCATGTAGATTGTGACATGATATGCAAAAGATCCCTATAAGGTAAGCTTATATGAAATTACCTTTTAAGGCAAAATTGGTAAGCTCTTTTTCGCTAGCTCGTAGAAATCCATGGAATGGGTGAGCTGATAAATATATCACAGAAACTACAGCAAGAAATAGTCGGAATAGCGAAGCTTTGTTGCGGCCTTATGCTCCAAATCGGAAGCTAAAGGAATTAATATTAATAATAATAATAATAATAATAATAATAATAAACGCATTTAGGTAAAAAAAAGGATTGGAGTAAAAAAATCAATATTATTTTATACTGACATATCTGATTTAATTTAAGCTTGAACTATATATGTCTTTAGTAGTCCAGTTTATTTTAGTAATCAGCTTGGATTAGACCAGGTTACTAGCCTTGATCGTACCCACACCCATGGCAGTATTCGTTGCTTACGGTAAGGATGATGTCCCGATCGGTATTGGCACATTTTATTCAGTATTACCACAAGTACAACCGTTGCTCAGTCTTAACCTGAACGCGCTTGCATTGGTTCTACAAACCAGTACCCCTACTATAGAGATTGCCTTGCCGGTCATTATCCCGTTGTTCACGTCACTACCGCTAGGAGGTAAGGAAACACGGAAATAGAAATTGTTCCTATGGCTGCCATGATCTGGTTAATTATGCTTAAAAGGTGACCTGGTGGTCTAGGGATAAGGTGTCAGACTTCTGTGCTAGTGGTGCGGGGTTCAATCCTCGGTCACGGCACATATTTATCTGATTGCCGAACCCTTCCTTCACCTCTGACAAGACGTGTATTAATCACATCTTGTGAATGCGTGGAATACCAGGCCTCCACCCTGGTTCGGATCCCACGTTAAACCGTAGGTCCTCCATTTCATCTCACAATCACCCTACCATTACACATTAGCGTAAGTGCGTTAAACACGAACGGGTAGTAAGACGCGGTGATAATAATAATAAATTATGCTTAAGTTAAGTATAAGACTTCTACTGGCACCATATCATCATCATCATCATCATCTTGTCGAACTAACCGTACTTACATTGTGCCCCAACCTCATTTAGATGGCTACATGTCCACCACTGCCAGTAGAAAACCAAGAATGTTTAGCCAACAAACACTTATGGCGTACGCTAAGAAAATCCTTTAATATATGCTTGAAAATGATTACATATAGAAATTCTTCATATTTAATGAGATATTTCCAATCTGTTCATGATATATCGATGTTGTTTTCTCACTTCAAAATGTTTCGAAGATGCAAATGTTACTGTTAGAGTCGAAGAGAGATTTTGGTCCTTGATTTTTAACTTCGAGATTTTGAAGCTCCCCAGACCCCTAGTTCTTTATGACAATAAACATTTTGGTTAAAATAGATATAATATCACTTCAGAAGATGAATTTAGTTTAAATTGCAATGCATAGTAATCTAATAAATTTTTGAATATTTTTCATGAGTATTGCTTAATTTGATCAGGACTTTGGGGGCATTCAAGTATTACGTAAGTACCTTAGTAGGAGATGACGGGGTTGAGATTTTCTTATTTTTGCTGACAAGGGCTAAGGGGGGTCAGAACAATACTTGCATAATACGAAAAGAGGTGGGCAATGGGACTGGTGGGAAATGGAATCGCGTTTAATATAATTATCAATTCATAACAAATATTGCAAAGATAAAAAGAAAAATGTGGTCAAAAAAATTGGTTGTTAGAAAAAAAAAAATCACTAATGCAATTTTATTAAAAGAGTTAGATTCAAAGGAGTTTCATAATTTTTTAATTTTGAATCATGAATGTTTCTCTGAATTACTCAGTATAGTGAAATCATTTTAAATATAACTAAAGAACGCACTGTGACGTTCTCTACCTACCTAAATGCTTGGAAAGCGGTGACTGACTAGCGTCAGGTTGGTCAGTTGGTCCAACAACGCTACAGACCCAACGATTTGTCGGACGATAAGGTGGGGAAGTTGGCGATCGGTTGGTTTGTACCAACCACCAGACCAACTTGGTAAAAAACTATTTTTGGTCGGACAACAAGCCTATACACTATACAGTTTATCGGCTGGTTGGCCGGACAAGTTGGTGTGTGTGTAGGGCCCTTAACCCCAAGTGGAAACACAGTAATTAAAAGTGTCGAGACGTGGATTAAAAAATCCTTGTTCCTCAGATTAAAAGTATTTTGAAATTTTGTTCAAAACTATAATTTCTTTATTCGCTAATAATGCTTTTTTCTATCATTTATATTAAAATATGAAAATTAAAATATTTTTTGTGTAATTTTATAAATATTTTTTAAATTTAATTTTAACTGTTTAGTAGTCTAGGCATACAATAAATTTAAATTAATTTTACAATATTATTTATTGTGAATATTTCGCACCATTAATTTACACCTTATGTAATAATTACCAGAAATTTATAAAGTGCATAAAAAATAACTAATTATTCTTGTGAAAATTATATATATATTTTTTTACAAATTTAACGCAATACGGGAAGGGGATAGGATGTTTGATTATTTTTTCTTACAAATGGGAGAAGAGGGTCCAAAATGGGCAAAAAGGGTTTTACGTAATACTTGAACGCCCTCTTTTTCTTTTTATTTAAAAGGTTCACAATCAAATGCCACCACGCTTATGACACATATTCAAGAAATGTATTTATTAGCCTATGTATATCAAATGATGCTATTTAGGAGTCATATATATAATCAATATTGTATCTATTTCGTTCAAAAAAGTTTTTCTTATAAAAACCTAAGAAATATTGAACTTTAACAACCCCTTTCCAACACCACCTTTAAGTGCATGTGGTGTAATTTACAAACAACCTTTACCTATCAAAAAGGTTAGTTGACCAGAAGCTAACGAGAGATTCCAACCTCTGACCTTCAGTGCTGTACTTTATGGGGTTCAATTAGCAATTAGAATACTGGCATATTGTCCAAGCGTCGAGAGTGGAGTAGCGCAGTATCATGTATGTACTACTGTCAGCTGTGGGGAGTTAGGCAATACGGGGAACAGCGACAGCTTAGAATTAAACTGACGCAAGTCGTAGGAGCGTGATGGATTATATTTTAACCAGATATTCTCATAGGTCATGTTCGTCCGTCATCTCTACGAGAATCGTAATCGGAGAGGAATACATGCTTTGAAAATATTTTGATAGCTTTTAAATTAAGGATAGGCTTGATAATACTCCTTAAGCTCAGGGCCAATATAGACTGTTAACGTGGAGAAGCAAATCTGATGTGTGTACTCGGAAAGTAACTCTTAAGGCTTTTTATTATTTTTTAAATGATTTTTGCTCATGAATTTGATGGTAACATTTTCATAAAATAAACTATAGACCTATTTATATAAAAAAAGTGGAAGATGATCATTGTATGAACATAAAAATTACTCATACAAAGGAGGGAACATAACGCACTAATTTCTTCTAGTCCGCCTCTGTGGCGTAGTTATCTAGCGCGCTAGTTTCTTGTTGAGCTAGACTGCGGAGGACGTGGAGATCGAGGTTCGAATATCGCTCTGATGAATTGGGAGTGGTTTTACCTCAATGTTTTTATACTCTCCCTCCACGTAAATGCGGGTTCACTTTATCTATAATCAACCTTACTAATTCCTTGCCTATTAGCGTAATTAGTACTTAAGCGTATAAACCGAACCGATAGTAAGACGCGAAGCTAAAAATAATCTTCTATTTTTACTTAACGGTGACGTGAAGCTTGAGGTTCGAATTCCGAACAGGGATAATGAATTATATTTATTTGAATGGATTCTCCCTTTTCATTCACGCAAATGCTTGTACACCAGATATAAATTTTATCTTCTTCATTCTTAATCGATTAATGTATTTAAATGCATATATACTGGACGTTTAGTAAAACGTGGTGCTAAATAAATAAAAAAGTAGTTAAATGTATATAATATTTAATAAGCTTCAAATGAAGGTTACTTGGAGTGCTATAGCGACTTGATCTGTTGTTACCTGGTGCGCGAAAACGGGTGGAGGCGCCGGGTATGACCGTCGCCTGGGAAGTCTTGTAATGATGGGATCGCGTGTGCCGGAAATATCTGGCTAACAGCTCGCTCACCCCGACACACAAACCTGGACTACACCCCTAGTTCACCGGGCATGTTATATCGATACTCCAGTGGGTGGAAGGTCGTTGCTTCGTAGCCTTCAAAACAAACCTTATCATGTTCTAGTTTTCGTACCACAATGTCCCAGAAACCAGACAGGTTTGTTTCCCTGAAGAATTTCTGGAGTCATATGTACACTCCATTTACAGTGAAAAAGTAGCAGTCTTAAATTTGAAAAGAATGGTCCTATCGTATAAGATGCATCATAGTGTATGTCTTCAAGGAAGGATTGCTACCTTTCAAGGCAAATTGAGTGTATATTTCGTTTATTAACTTGACTGATTAGAGAATTTGGGCCCAAACTTGTAAGTTGCACCATAGTGTATCTGGTCAAGGTAAGCTTGCTACCTTTCCAAGGCAAATATTTTTCATTTTGTTCACCCTGAGAGTTAGCGATCTCTTCTTGACGATTTACAATATGGATTTATCTTTTAAACTACACTATACTGTCACCTATGAAGGCCAGCTTGATGTTTGCTACCTTTAAAGGCAAACGGAATTTACATTTCGCTTATTTTGAAAGGTAGCACTTGTCCAATTATATTATGTTCCAATTTTACAAATTTACCATAGTGCAACCCGTCAAATTAAGCGTGTTAATTTTCAACATAAAAAATGAAAATGTATTAAAGCGTTTCTCATATAATTATTATATGTGTTTACCTTTTAGGGAGTTTCCTGATACCTTATATGGATGCAAATTTGTATATAGGTGTAAACTACTGTAATAGCACTAAACAAAGATTTGGGGGGGGGGTTGAGGGGGGTGGAGGTCCTAGGATGTGAGGCAGATAACTGGGGACCCCACATACGAAGATTGTCTAGGACTGATAAAGGCGGCCCTGATAAGTTGGAAAACAAGTTGAGAAAACTTGTAATACCAATGGTAAGTGAAGAGGTTGGATGTAATTAGCTCAATATCTCCTTCAATTTCCTTTATGCATGTTCACCTGTAGTCACGTGATATAGAGCGTCCAGATCGCAATTGACTCGTTTGGATAGCATGCACTCAAGCAGACGAAAGCAATGATCTCGAGTTTGGCAGCTTTGATGAAATATAGTAGGTGTGTAATAAGTTAAGAATAATTAAAAATTTGTGAATATAATTTCAGTGTATAGACTATCTTTAAGATTTATTTTTTTTTCACTTGTGGTAACCTCTGTTAGAGACGCGCTTTACGAAAATGATTGATCAATGTTAAGAGTTTGTGATATCTTCTAGTAGAGGTTTGACAAAGGAACAACCACCATTGGTTAATGTAAGTCCAGTGGCTACTTTTCAGGATGCTGTGTTTGACATTTCTTTTGTACTTTATAAGAAATAAGCATGCAAATTAAGACTTAATGTCCACTATTTGTTTTATGTATAGGCTAATTCCTGCGTATGCAATCAAATACTTTTACTATGGGCTGTTTGTTTGAGTAATGTCGGAATAGATATCATTGGCAGTGGATGCAATTAAGGGTTTTCATTAGTGTTGCTCGTTTGGGAAATGTCGGAACATAAACAATTAGGTCGTCTTGCAGTAATTAGCAAAGGCGGAATATATTCTTTATATATACTATTTGTTATGTTTTTCTAAATGTGACTGTAGAGCTAGTGAAGGATTTAGAGAGTGAAATATGGAGAGGTGGAGAGGGGTGGCCGATAAACATTTATACAGGGTGATAAAACCTGTAGCACTGGCCATGGGTGGACAGTTTCAAGGAATCGTGTAAATATATCAGATATTTGAATAGTGAATATGATAAAGAGAAATGAACTTATACTAAAGAAAATTACCCGATTTAATCAAAACAAGTATATGCCAGTTGCACTATAGTCTCCAAAAGTTATTTGTTATAATTAAAAACATAATAAACAATAACAATAAAATAATTTTAGTAACGGCTCAAATAAAATGTAGAAGAAGAATTTAGTAACTTTTCCATTCCTAATAAAATTATGCGATTTGTTGACAGTGATTAGTGAAAATTGGAAAAGTACAAATAAATAAACATTTCATCAACTACACAAAAGTCAGGGTTAAAATGGTTAAATCAATGAATATAAACTTAATAGAGTGGATATAATTATAGACAACACAATTTATCACAGCGTTAACACATGAAATATGCAGTGATGTTTAGGTGACAGTAGCTAGCAAAACAAAATGGAAATCTTTTCCGTTGTATTTGCTATTAGACTACCTCAAATAAGGTTATTCATCAGCCACTATATTATAGATATATTTAATTATCAAGTATAACACTAAGATTAATTATGACCTACTCTAAGAGGTATGAATGAGGGTGCAAAACGATTGGCGCAATTAGGGATTATCCTCGCTGAAATACACACGTTGTTTGGACAAGGTTGCTCATAGGTAAAGATGAAAATTTTCCGGGAAATTCTGAGTAGGAAAATTTTCTATAGTGGTGGTTTGTGGTGGAGGGGTTAAATTGTATAGGTAGCACCTAGAGCCTATTATACTTAAAATATAGCTTGTTACGATACGAGATAGGTGGTAGGGGGCAATGAAGAGAGGAAGGGGTA
>CABFWB010000034.1:208536-223034 GCA_902151455.1 Timema bartmani
TCGGGCCAAACTTAAAATTATTTTGACTAATTTATTGATGATAAAAAATTGTAGTAGGGTTTATGAACATAAACGGGTCGACAAAGGCTCGCACTCATTTGTTTCTTTATTACTTTTGTTTAGAACCGCATCTTACTTACGCCTATGTACTAATTATGCTAATGTGTTAGGGATAAGGAAGGTTGAATTTAGAGGAATTGCGCCTGTGAGAGTGGAAAACTATATAGGAAAAAAAAATCACCCTTATTGCACCCAACCAGGATCGAACACTGATCTCCCTGTCATCGGCAGTCTAGTTTATAGCGAGAGTAGCGCGTTAGACCGTGTGGCCACTGAAGTTCGTTTGATTATGTTTCCGGTGTTAACATCCTTGGGAGAAATTAATCTTTAAACGTTGACATTTAGGATATCTATATCTCGATTACTTGAGTTCCATTTAATCAGTTGAAATCATTTTACAGAAATCCTAATTGAAAATTCTCCGTCTCACATCTCTAGTCGTAGGACGTTTCGCGCGGTTGAGGAAAAATCTTTCAGTCCCACCTTTTGTGTTTGTTTTCTTCTGGCTCTCTTTTTTATAACCGGTGAAGTGATGTTTCATTGTTCTGATCATGGTTGTTGTGTTTACATGTATTGTGACTCTTCACTCTCAAATTTTATAAACATCCAAGGTTAGGTTAGGTTATATTATATCAGTTTAGGCTAGGTTAGGTAATGTAGTTTCTACTTGGTCCAAACCACGTACCATTTACTTAATAAAGCTGCGGCAGACATCCTAATTGTTCGCTTTTCTGGGAGATTTCTCAAAACGCCCTACGGCCATATAGGAAGAAGGTAGGTCTGAAGGAGTCCACCTTTATTAGCCTAAAAATGGAATGAGAAAACCCACCTGGGTAAAAAAAAAAATTCCCAATGCACCCAACTAAGTTTCAAACATCGAGCTCACCGTGACAATCCAGTCTAGCGCGAGAATGCTGTATGACCGCTGATGCTGGTAGTTTATGCTATAACTCCATGTTATATTCCATAAAACCTGTCCTTTATCGAAGATGGATGGCCGTGTTTCAGCCATCCTAAATAAAAGTAGATTTTTTTTTTAAATCAACTAGATCAGAAACATTTAAAAAAAAGTTATCCTACCTACGAGATGTAACTGCGATGACTGACATCTTGAGAAGAACATCGCCTAGGTATGTAGCACGGCCCCTGGTACGAGACTAGTTAAAGTGAAAGCTTTGAGTTGAATGAGTTGTTGATGACTCTTGAGTGACAGGTTTGGACAATGGCTCCTATGAGAAGCTGTGGACGACGATGAACGGAAAGGGAGGGAGGGCTGAGCCTTCAAAATCTCTACGGGTTGTACTCGAGTTATCAATAGCCACATTTGTGAGGTCGGGATAAACATCTCACTGCGATGTGCATTCAACTTGGGTGCGTGTGGTAGAAACATACAGGAAGATGGTGGGAGTTTTCTGTGAAATGGCGTCTTGTCTGATCAAATGCAGAGTTTAGGGACCATGTTTGAGGGGGCGTGGAAAAATAAATCAAGTTGCTGACATCACAATTATTTGGGATATCTTAAATTTAACTTGTTGTTACTTATATATAGTCCATTCGCCATATGAGTGTTGGTAACGTACAGTACAACTAGAAGAATATGTGGAAACGGTTGAAAGAAAACAACAAATTGCTCGTTGTGAAAGTTTCGACTGCCAAAAGTGACAACGAATCAACATTTGGTCTTGCAGATCCATATGGTTTGGCAAATAGATACATGAGACTAGATCTGGTAGCTTTTACTAGCTGTCAGCTACCATCGCTCATGTGGCGAATAGACTATAACTGTACAGATATATTATTATTATTTATTTCACTATCATTTCGTAATTGGTGAGCAGAAATGTCAATTATTTAACTTTAGAAAATGCAACAATGTTTGACTAAAGAAAAGATAAGGAACCACAGTTTAAAAAAAGGCACTCGGACGAGGAAAGAATCCAGACCTCTAGTGTCATAGTCGATATAATAATCAATTATTCACATAAGCCTGTCATATTATTTTTAGCACCACATCTTTCTACTACCCTTTCGGGCTATCCGCCTATGTACTAATTACACGAATGGGGGCGCTAGGGATGGGGAAGGTTGAATTTAGTGGAAGTGCACCCGCATTTGCTTGGAGAGAATGTGGAAAACCATTTAGGAAAACCTCCTGCAGTACACCCGACTGGTATCGAACCACGATTTCCCCCGTCATTGGCAGTCAAGTCTATTGCGAGAGTAGCGCCTTAGACCATGTGTCCACCGAATCGAGTCCTGTTAGCTCAATTTGATAGATTATATCTTCGTTAATAAGTATAATATATAAAGTAAAATAATAAATCAAATAAAATGATGTGGTGTTAATTTCATCTTATCTAGTATGACGGGGAGGTTGTGACTCGATTCCAGATTTTTTTTTATGTAGTCATACTTTCCTTCCACGTGAATTATGGTATATTTTATCTTAATTCTACCTTCTCCAGTCCTACAAAACTAGTGTAAATATGAGGATAGCCTAGACGGGTAGTAATTCGTGGTGCATGAAAAAACTACTCTCATTTTACATTTTATTTGGATTCAAATCAAGGTTCTTCGTCATAAAAGCTGGCCTTTCCCCTAATTTACCAAACAGACATACTTTAAGTATGTCCTTTTAAGGAGAGTTTATTTTAATGACTAGGTAAAAAAAAAAATTATCGCGCATTTCCATTCGACCTAGTTGTAAGCAGTATGAGTTCACGACTGCCAACACAGTCGCCGTAACGCAAAGAGCGATCTCTTTATTAACACGTGATGTAGACACGCCCATACGGCCCGGGGCGATCTAATTGATGCACGGGTGTGTGTGTTTAAACAGTGTGTGATACATTACCTAGAAAACCTACGTCTAAATTAACTCGCAGTAGAGTACCACGGCTCACTCTAACGGGTGTAACTGACAGATTGGCACATATCAGATCAAGATGCGGCCTTCCAATATTATTTCGTCTATTTTTAACACTTTTTATTTTTCATCTCTTCTAATCACACGTTCTGTTGAAACATAGATATATTAATTAGGCTAATGTAGTAGGAATTACACATATATTTTCAAGAGAATGTACCTGCATTTACGTGAAAAGAGAGAAGAAAATAATTTAAAAAAACACACATACAGTAGTCTACACCTAGCCGGGAATCGAACTTAAAACTCATCGTGTCTGGTGAACCTTACTAAATGAGATTGACATTTGAAACGTGTGACCCTCGCTGTGTGTTATGCTTTTGACAAAGCAGTTCTATTTCTGTAAAAGTTAAGTTTATATTTAGAATAATTTAATTGTTTATTTTTAAAAGTATTTTACGACAGAGTAGACGTAATAATTTGTGGTGAATATTTATATTATTGAATGGTTTTTTAATCAAGGAACTCACTTCAATAGAGTAATGGTCTAAGGCTTCACTGTCTTGCTGATGATGGGGAGATTGGGGCTCAAATCCCGGTTGTGTTTACTTCAGGATGTTTTTTACTAGATGTTTTCCACTCTATTTCAATGCAAATGCGGGTAAATTTACCTCTAAAAAGCTTCCTTACACATCCATACCTCATTAGAATATTATAATAATGAGTACAACCTGAACAGGCATTAAAACGCAGTAATAATAAAAATGTTACCAAAAATACACCCAAATTATTGTATATTTTATTACTGTAATATTCCATTAACAATAATGCTATTTTTCTTTGATTGTGGTATTTTAAGATATATCTATAGTGTAGGTGCATTATATCTTATTATACGTTTACAATACACATAATAATGTTACTTTATCTAAATTCTAAATCGACGAAGACGAAAAACTATTTTTTACCAAAACGCCTTTGGAAACTTTGATTAAATTTCATTGGTACACTCTAATAGAGCATAACCAACATCATTGATCACGAGGTCTAATCGCATAGCATAGCTCATTTAGTCAAGTTTGCTGGTGATGGGAAGGTTGGGTTTCGAATTCCGACTGGATGTACTGATAAAGCTTATACACAATTTAATTTGGTTATTATTACGCTTTAATGGACCGAGAAGAGCTTTTAATCTGCCCGCTGTCTGGGTGTTTGTTTCACTATTACTTTCAAATGTGTGGATCAATTTTAACTAAATTTGCTAGGGACATTTTTTAAACCTTGTTAAAATTACTTATGGTTTTGCGATCTTTCTATCAGTCTTAAAAAGTATTTTATTAAATAGATGTTCCCAAGTGATTTCAGTTTCACACCCTAAGCAATCTTTTTTTTTTCTATCATATCGTCTTACCCTAAGCAATTGTTCAAGCTCCTAGGGCGTATTTGTTTGAATTTCACGTAATATATTGTGAGAATGGCGTCTTAAACCGTGTTAACAGCTGTGTGTAGACTACTATCAAATAAGGTATTAATTTGTTTTCTAACTAATTTATCACTAAGAATAAATACCAACTTCAAATCCATGGAGAAATAACTATGGGAGAAATTTAAACTTGAAAAGCAAGGGAGAAATCGTTGGTGAAATTTCGAAATCTAAGGAGAAATAAACTTGAAAAGAGAAGTCGTAAGAGTGTAGCTTAGCGATAAAAACATGACATAATTATTATTAATATTATGTAGGCTACTCAGCATTTTTTTAATTTGCATTACTATTTTATTTTTAAAAAAAATGTGGTTTAGCCACTGTAATTTAACAATTTTTGTAATTCATAATTATTTGAATTCCACGTTTGTCATTAAAAAAAAAAAAGTTTATGTTTTAATCGGGTGTTTCACAAGAATTAAAAACATATCAGAGGGTTTGATATATTCAAATTTGTCCCTCGATTCAAGTTTAAATATCAAAAAATTTTGGGACATAACAAATACTAACACACACACACACACCGAGCCATCCGCCTACTAAAGGCTAGAACATGTTGAAGGCCAGCGTACGAGGTCTTACAGGAAACCCTCAAATATTTGTTTTCTTTCTCTCTTATTTTTGTTGATCTCTTGGTGATGACTCAATAGCCACGCCATACCATACAACACAGGCCCTCTTAGATACAAGGAGGCAGGAGTGCATTATGTGTGGACTGCCTGGTTGCCATCTAGGGGAGGTGAAGTGAACTGTTTCTATGGTATAGCTCCTATCCCATGGATTAAAGAGGACAAAAGTGTTCAAATACAGACAGACTGCACGTATATTATGATGCCTGGACTGCCTTATCGCTATCTAGTGGAAGTGAAGAGAACCGTTTCTAAGGTACTGACCCTATTACATGGATTAAAGAGGGCAAAAGTGTTAAAATACAGATATACTGCACGTATATGATATGTGAGCTATCTAGTGGCCATCTAGGGAATCTAAAGTGAACTCTTAATACGGAATGGACCCTATTCCATGGATCAAGAAGAAAAATGTACTAAAATACAGACAAGCTGCACGTACATATATTATTCCTGAACTGCCTAGTTGCCATCTAGGGGTGGTGGGGTGGTGGGGAAGTGAACTGTTTATATGATATAGCTCCTATTACATGGATTAAAGAGGACAAAAGTATTCAAATAGAGGCAGTATAATTATGATGCGTGGACTATCTTCCTGCTATTTAATGAATTTTAAGTGAATTAATTAATTGGGTTGGTGCTCACCCCGGGGAGTAAACCAAACGTAGAGTGTTCCTTATATGTGAACTGGTTTACTCGTATCCGTGGGAGATAAAATAAACCCTTTCTCTGTCATGCGCATCCTCAATGGATTGTATAAGACAATGATTAAAATAAAACGAACCCGCTTTGGTGGCCGCATGGTTTAAGGCACTACTATTGCAGTAGACTAGACTGTCGATGACGGGGAGATCGAGGTTATAATCTCGGTCGTGTGTACTGAGGGGGGTTCCTCCAAAATGGTTTCACACTTTCCCTACATGCAAATGCGGGTACACTTCCCTAAAAATATAACCTTCCTGATCCTTAAAACTATGAGCGTAATTGGTACATAAGCGTATAACCCGAACGGTTACTAAGACACGGTGCTTATAAAAACCTATACTTTGTGACAAAAGACAGTATGTGGTACCTCCTTAATTGGTTTTTCTATGGCACTAGTCCCGGTGATGTGTTGAACTGGTCGTTAATCTTAATCCAAAGGACTGAATCGCAACCCACGAAAAACAGGGACCGTTCTCTTAGAGATACCGGGGATTTTTTTTATGGGGGGGATGGGGATAGGTTTTGGGGGGGGTTAGAGGGGTCCCCCTAATGAGGAGAATTGACGAGTCGTTTCAATGGTTCCATGGGCAAGACGTTTTGTCCCTTAGATTAATTATTCTTCAAAGTAATAAATTTTTTCTATATAAGACTTGAGTTAGGTAGCGCGATTTAAAATAAAAAGATTTATTAATTTCCTTGTTTGTGTAATAGTTAGAACATTTATTTTGATGTGTAACGTATTGAATCATTTTAAATTGAACTGTACAATGGATTTAAAAAATATTATTAGCTATATTTAATCAATGCTTAAAATGTATAACATAATAATATTAACCATTGCAATTTGATAAAATAAATGAGCACAAAATTATAATATATAATAATATAATTACTCTATCCACATAAATAAAACAACAATATTCTACATACTAAAGTACTAATACTATGTTATGGTAGCTATTGTGTATTTTAAAATATAATATAACTATATTAAGATATTTGTGTCTATTTTAAAAGCCAAACAAACATTTGAACTTGCTTAATACTTGGTTTGTACGTTTTTATAATATAGATTATGTTTTAGACTGCTATATAAACAATAAATTGTAAATTTTAGGTTTATTAGATACAGTGGCGTAGTTATAGTGAGTAAGGGGAGGGGATGTAACCCATACCTAACTCGAGACTCTATAAAAAATGTTTTACAAATCTTTTTTGCTTCAAAAACTGATTTGGTTCCTACATTTATTTTTAATTTGTGTTCTATTGTCTGAGGTAAAATAATGATCTCTTACTCTCGGTAATTAATAATGTTTATACTTACTACTATATCAAGTGCAAAGTCGTCTTGCATTTCTGTACTTCCCCACTTTACGCGCGCTTTTCAAAACCGTGAATCTCATATTGATATCAAGACAGGAACAAAAAGAGCATCGCTTGAAATAGTGAAGAATATAACTGCTGGTAGAGAGGTTGGGGAGGAAAATAAAAAAGTTTAGTAAGAGTGGATGGAAAATCAATTAGGGTAAAACACCCTATATACTAGACTGGGATTCGAACCTCATTTTTTCCTTCGCCACCAGTCCTCGAGTCTATTGCGAGAGTGACCATTAGACCATTCGACAACCTAAGCGCTTGAAAAAAAAAGATGTTTTCTAGGGAAAAGACTGTAGTGTAACGCGGTAGTAAAAAAAAGTATGTTTTTGAAAAAAAAAAGGACCAGCTAGAGAAGTAGAAAAAGAAAAGGGAAAACTAATTAAAAACTCTCAAACCCAGAAGCTTTGCGACATTTGTCCGCCTGCTTCGTCCATTCCCCTTTCATCAGTTCCCTTACATTTTAAACCAATCAAATTGCCTCTTTTTCTTTTATTTTTTTTATTCCCCGACGGAAGAGTCGGAAGCGCTCCAATCAATCGAAAACTTTTGGAGGTCGTTTTTGTTGTCTTGTTTAGTTCTTTGTCTTTCATTGTCAATCGCAATTCTAAAGGGGTAAGAGGAGAGGTATAAGCACTACGTAGCCAGACAGACATAATAGGAACGTCATACGGAGATCCCTTCTATAAATCTGGTCCAATTTTTATTTAAAAAATAAATAAACATAATTTTGGTAACAAATTTGATAACATTTGATTATTTTACTAGTGTTAATATAAAGGTATCGATAATTTCTATCAAAAGTGATAGCTGGAAATCACATGACTTGACGTATGAATACGGGAAAATAGATCGAGTAATTTTTCTAGCTCATATATTTAAAAAAAACTGTAAAATTAGTTTTGACTAAACTATATACATTTTAGGGCTCTCAAAAATCTAGACATTCGAAAAAAGTGACAGCTCCAGAAAACATGGCTACACCTATGAATACATGAAAGTATATTTAAAGCTCTTTAAAACTCTCCAATAGCGTTAATTATATAGCGATACAAAATTTTGCATGTAGAGTAACATCTCAAATTAAAATATATCAACCATTTTTAACAATTTTAGATTAATATTCGTATTGCTATAAAAACAACAAAGAAGCATTTAAAATTAAATTGTTTTTATTTTTAATTTATTATATCTTAACTTTTATTTCAGTAATTGTTTATTAATAGTTTTTAAGATTATTTATACTAATTTGTACTAATGGCTGGGTGCTTAGTTCTTTTAGTTACGTCTTTAGAGAATGAACATTCACATAGTCGGCCGGAAATCAAACACTGGACTCTCAGATGCAAAGTATTAATGGTCTACAGCAGAGGTTCTCAACCTTTTTCAATCGCGCACCACTATTTTCTATTCAGGACATTAAATGTACCATCAACCAAATGTATATGATGTAAAACGTAATGTGTTGGGCCCAGGGGTGAAATTAATGTTTATATGCACTCCTACCATTAATCACTAAGGTATTGCTTTATTTAAAATAAACTTCATTTAAAATCAATATGAGTTGTAAATATAGTTCAGTGTTAATCACACAGCTCAAATTCTTGTTTCAGTATGAAGGTTGTACTTGTTTAGAGAAACACAAGTTTTTTTTATGTCTGGTTTTAATTGAGTTAAATTGAGTCTTAATCAGGTTCAACATTCAACTGGTTCCTGTAGGCCCCTACTTGTTTTTTCATTTGAATTCGAGAAGAAAACCCACATTCACAAAGGCTGTGTCCGATTAATCAAACTATCAAATACCTTGATCTAATTCTAGTGTTTTAGTAGTAAATAATATTATGTTTTAGGTTAATTTAATACGTGAGTCATGTGCTTAGTTATCCATGTATTTATAAAACACTAGTGGAATAAGTTACTTCTCTCGCAATGTTTAAACTAAAAAAACTGATTTAATTGGCATAATTTAAAAACATTTAACAGAGATGGCCCAAAATATTTACATTAGGAGTCTGAGTTATAAATAAAACACTTTTTTTATTCACTCTGAGTTCTACCACCCGTTCGGGCTGTACGCATTTTAATTATATACTCTTTTAGGTTATAATCGAGGAAGGAACAATTTTGAGGAAATGTACCGTATTTTTGTGGAGGAAGAATGGAGAATCCTTAAGGAAAAGTTGTGACTTGGTGGTCTAGAGTTAAGGTGTCAGACCTCTGTACTGGGGTTCCGGGGCACAATCCTAGGTCCCGGCACATATTTATCTGATTGCCAAACCCTTCCTTCACCTCTATCAAGACGTGTATTAATCACAACTTGTGAGTGTGTGGAATTCCAGGCCTCCACCGTGGTTCGGATCCCACGTTAAACTGTAGGTTTTCCATTTTCATTTCACAATCTCTCTACCATTACACATTAGCGTAAGTGCGTATAACCCGAACGGGTAGTAAGACGTGGTGCTAATAATAATAATAATAATAATAATAATAATAATAATAATAATAATAATAAGGAAGATTCATCCTGTATTCAGAAAAAAGTAAGGTATTCACAAAATGTTATTATTTATTTGTGATGTGTTTTATTTCTAAAATTTTGAACTTTTAATTATTATTTTGTATGTAATTCCCAGTAGGGTCCAAACTGCATAATATACATATTATATTAAATTTGGGAGTTAATGCATTCTTCTAAAATAGAAACCGATTGAAAATGTGTTACGTGATCGCAAGAAGGTACAGTTTAGTGGTGCGGAACGAATTAGAGTGATAAAGAGAGACAGAGACTGAGAGAGAGAGAGAGAGAGAGTAAAGCAGACTGTTAAGACGCGTGGATGGGCTGCGACGCGGGTCTGACGAAGATAGATGGCAGCACCAGTCTCTCAACTGCCACTACAGCTACAGGATCAATTGAATTTTCCTTCCCTTACCCCCCAACCCCTAACCCTCCTGGTTTGAGACACTCTTCCTACCCCCTCAAGCCCGCTACATCAACTGCTCAGCTGATGCGTGCGTTTGTGTGCGTAGCTCTGAACGCACTCACCAGGATGCGTAATGGTTTGAACCCACGATAAATTGATGGGGTTCCCAGTAAATAAGGAATATCCAGGGAGCGGAGAGCTTTCGGTGATGTTTGGCAGTGCTGTGCTATCTTTGACGTCATTACTTCAGAATTATTTGTCCTTAAAGATGAACCACTGAAGTCTGTTCGAAAGATTATTCAATTTTAAAACATCACAAATCAAATACAAAGCTACACCCATAAGATTAAATAAATAGTACGGTTCACCTTACAGATTTTCTCGCTCCTTCGCTTAAAAGTAGTTATATATATTAGATATGTAGACTAAATAATTATGTAGATATATAGACTAGATAATTATGTAGATATAGAGACTAGATAATTATGTAGATATAGAGACTAGATAATTATGTAGATATAGAGACTAGATAATTATGTAGATATAGAGACCAGATATTATACACTGTTGCACAAAAACTCCACTAAAGAGCATAAATGAAATCATATACAATGTTACGGCAATACATTGAGAAAAAATTAACATGTCTATTCACCAAAGACCAGACCTCAATTAAGAAACATTATATTTTCCAATATCTCAGAAACTATTGGTTTTTATATGTAAAATAAGTTTTTTTTATCTATAGCCTATTAGTACTACAGATTTTCAATAAAAAGTTATTTCGTATCTCACTGAGTACGGAAATATGATAAAAATGGAAAATTTCCTTGAGTGTAAATAATCCTAAAAGTCATTTCCACGGAAAAATTAGTGTGTCCATAACCTTTGTTTGTGATATTAAAAGTGTCTAGATACCAATTTTGAGAAAATCTAGGGACTTTAAAAGATAGCAGCAACAGAATAAAGCAATATATGGCACACTGAGAAGCTGATGAAAACCTTTTTTTCGGGCTGGGACAGGGAATATTAAAAAAAAAAAATCTGACCCCAAAATATTGATTTTAGCTCTTAAAGTTTTATGGTAGAGTAATGTCTCGGAGATAGTTGAAATTTTGCATGTGTTATGTTATCATTACTCAGGAAATCACTCATTGGTCAAATATAAATGAGCATAAGTTCCCGTGTGACCTGTGTAGAGCAAAGCCTCCTGCTTGGTCAAATGGGGTCGGAGTGGGAGAACATAACAAATGTAAAGTTTGATCGTCCTTTTTGTTGTTGTCTTGGATTGTTCCTTCCTTATTCGGTTCAATGAGGCCAGTTGTAAAATATAGTAACTATAATATTATGTTTGTGGACGTCTTGGGTATTTCCAAATTTACTTGCAGCCTTTGTCTGGCGGAACGCGCCACTCTTTTGTTTGTGAGTCATGTTAGATCTTTGCACGTGTTTTATTTTAGTATTAAGAGAACTTTTACGCGAGCGGTCGTGTTTTGTGTGTGGCCTTGACCCAAGTGTTAAATGTTTTGTTTATGAATGTATGACTTGTAACTTCTAAACCATGTTCAGTAGTGTTACTTTTAGCAGTGCAGTGCTGTCGAACCTCATGTGATAATAGATCATCCAAGTGCAGCGGTAAGACCCAGATGACGTATTTAAAGTGACAGCTGTCAATGGTAAGTTTCCTCATACCCCTCTTTACTTATTAATCCATACAGTCTATGCTCAGTACGCAGAGGCGCGGGCAACCAAACCTTTGTTTTTCACTGGAATTCACACATCCAGACGATGGTTTTATTGTTGGCGCAAAGGTACAGTTTAAACCTGCTTTTTACCCGCCTCGGGTGGAGTAGTTAACTAACGCGCTAGTATCGTGTTGAGCAAGGCTGCTGAGGACAAGGATATCTAGGTTCGAAAAAATTCAACTTTACCCATTCCTAACCCATTAGCGTAATTAGTACTTAGGTGTGTAACCCGAACGGTTAGTAAGACGCGGTGATAGATAAAATAAACCTGCTGTGCTTACCTTGAAAACACTCCATAGCACGCCATTGGTAATGTCCCTTACTAAAAGTCTATGTTTCCGTACTGAAATCAGTATAATTCTATCATTATAGTTTGAACGACCAAATTATCATAATGACTGTTAGCAAAATAAATTAGGAAAAAAAGGGAGCTTGTGCGTAAAATGGTGGTAGTGATAGTTTTTAGAAATATTTAACGTGCTGTTTCAAAGCCAACGTGTAGTTTTATATAGTTCTTGAATAGTTTTTAATTAAAAGTGTAATAATCAAATTAAGCGTTTTGAAACCCAACATAACCCTACTTAAATGTATGTTATTGTTAAGGTAGCCCTTATTGTTTTAGGTATAAATAAAAATCAAGACTAAATAAACCAAAGGTGTCCATAGTAATTTAGAAACAAATGTCAGTATATTCCCTTTCTATAGTCTAGGTGATAAGTAGCACATTCTGACAGTCTTCTTCTTGCTCTAAATACGCATACACTATTTCAGATTTGAGATTTTTTTCATTTCTAATACAAAATATGAGCCGATTCGATGCAATAACCTTAAAGGTAGGCGCGCGTACTATGGTTTATTACTCCACATCAGCGTGGAACATATTCTTAATTTTAGTTATTTTTGGTCACCTCGTCTCCCTAAATCCTATCCGTTCGGGTTATAATACTAAGATGTACTTATTAATCAAATACGTTAGATTTATTTTATTTAGCCTATTTATTTATTTGAGGTATTTAACGTGCATTTTCTCAGCCAATTATTAATGACCCAACAAGAATTTCTTTGAACAAGAGCGAAAAGGCCTACCAATTTGGCCTGGAAAGGTATTTTCACATACCTCCCAGTGGTTTTTTTACATGCCACAATCGACACGGGACCGATGGATTTACTTCCCATACAAAGGAAGTTGTGCTACGGATTTTTATCGCTCAAGAAAAATCGGTCGACCCCGGCTGGGTTTGAACAAATACTTTAGAATATTAGTTAAATTTATTTTAATTTGTGGTAAGGAGAATTATGAATATAATATTATAAGGAACGTACTTGGTTCAATGACGATTGATTGATTGATACACTTCTTAAGTCAATTAAAAATACAATCTATGAATATGAGGGATGGTTTATTAAAAGCAGATTGTTAAATCAGAACAAGAGTTATATGTTAAGTCAATTAACAATATGAATTGATGGAAGTGATGAAGAATTAATTATTAAAAGAAAAATTGTCATCAGGAATTTAATCACTTGTAAATACATAAGTATCTTCCTAAGAATTACCTAGAAATTGTTCAAGAGCAAATTGAATTTAAGAAATAGGTAAAACTATAGTTGAACAAGATTCTATAAAGCAATAAAAATATATGAAAAATTTTTGAATTGTTTTTCTGAAAACAGAAATTGTAAATAGTTAATGACTGAACTGGAGTCATTATTACATGAATTATCAATTTAATAGAATCTAGGAAACAGTCAACAAGGCAACTATGCAGCTACAAACAATTGATAAGATTAATAAAAGGTGATTGATGATAGTTGGCAATTTGACTAATTACATGAATGATCAATTTAATAGAATCTAGGAAATAGATAACAAGGGCTATTACACAATGCAAACAATTAATAAGATAGAAAAAAAGTTGATCGATAGTAAATTGGTAACTTACCGGTACTTAGTTTGTGACGCATTCACATATGGGAATTGAAGATGAGATAATCACATATGAAACATATTAAAGTTGAATTACATATGAAACATATTAAAATTGAAATTAAAATGTATCTAATAACATATTCCACAAAGTTAAAATAAGTGATTATGGTATTATATAGAACTTGTTACTTTGGGAGCCACTTCAGTGGCTGAATGGTCTAAGACTTTATTCTCATGTTAGACTGGCCTGCTAACGACGAACAGATCTGGGGTTTCGAATTCCGGTTGAGTCTTCCGAGAGTGAATTTCACTAAAAGGTTTTCCACCCTTCTTCCAAGCAAATGTGGATAGATTACCTCCAAAATACTTTTTCCTCGTGCCTACCCCATTATAATAGTAATCATATGTGCGTATAGACCAAACAGGTAGTAAGACAAAGTTGAAGATAAAGGAAGAGTATATTTGGAATACGCCAACAAAGAAGGTTGAATACCACTACTCTAGTGGACTCAAACATGGTATAGGCCTACTTTATACATTTCAGGGTAAAAGGATGACATACCTGTATTTATGAGCATTCTCTTGGAGAGCGTAAAATAATTTAATGATTGGTAAGACACCACCATATAGTTTCTGCACTAGACCTCTTTAGTCAAGAGTAAAATATGAGAGAGCTGAGATAACGTATTCTATCTATGGATACCTTGTTCATAACTAACCATAAAAAAATAAACATTGCTGGTTCAAACGGGGGAATGGGGCGTTGTTTGGGGAGGGGGGGGGGG
>CABFWB010000034.1:227519-246612 GCA_902151455.1 Timema bartmani
TGGAAGACATTAAACTGTTTGAAATGTTCTTAGGTGGACAAAGATGCGCCTCTTTTCTCATTGATTCTATATCATTGTATATTATTTTATGCGTGTTCTTATGTGGAGTGGTGATGATACAATGTACATTATTCCGTTCAGAAATCTTACGAGTTTATAGAAAGAGAGAGAAAGTCTGTGCGGTGTGCCGTACCATTTATTTTCTTTTGGATTGGATTGCTTAAGCTTCGCTAAGGCGTGGTAAAACAAAGTTTTATCAATATACAAAATGTAGATCTAAACAATTTAGAAATTATTGAAAAAAAAGGTACTATATAAAGAATTTACATACCAATTTTCTGCTTTCCTTCATTTTCACCCTGGCCGTTCCATTAGTATCTACCCCCATTAAACTCTCGGTAACTGCTGTTCATTGGGTACAGGGGGTGGGATGGGGGATGGATTGAAGAACGTACATGAGGGGTGGTTTTTTTTTGTAGAGTAGGGATGTTAGAGGGAGGTGGGAGTTGGAAAAGCTATTAGTGGTTCTACGGAGAGGCTATGCGGTCGCTCTTGTACAGTGAGAACGTGTGGAGTGAACGAGCAGACCGAAAACGGGGAGCGATTGATTTCCAACACTACGAAGTCGTGGCTGCTCGCAAACAAGGAAGGAAAGGCCCTTTTAAACTGGGCTCATTTATGCCATATTGGGATATAATTGTTGCTTTACTTAAGGATGAGAATAGAAATACCCCCTCCGAGATTGTCGGGGGCTTAGTTATCAACTTTGTGTTTTAGCACCGCGTCTTACTGCCTGTTCAGGTAATACGCATACGTACTAATTACGCTAATGAGTTAGGGACGAAGAAGGTTGAATTTAGAGGAAGTGTACCCGAATTTTCGTAGAGGGAGATAAGAAAACCATTTAGGGAAAACCACCCTCAGTACACCCAACCAGGATTCGAGCTTCGATTTCTGTTATCGGCAGTCTAGTCTATTGCAAGATTGACCTATTAGACCATGTGGCCACCAAAGCAGGTAGTTAGTTATCAATGTGTCAAACACCTTGTTTCATACAGTAGCATATTTGTCTACTGAGGCAAGGGCCCCGGGTTCGATTAAATTGTGTCTAAAAATTTATCATGTTTGAAATTGGAACTTGCCCTTTTAAATCGATGAATTAAGGGTCGCGGTTCTAGATATTATGTCTGTTATAAGAAAGATTTTAGGCTGTGTAATAATAATTATTGTTATTTTCGCTATAGATTTTTTAAATTAACGACCTACATAGAAATATATAGGCCTTTATAGCTTAGGCAGCACTATAGGAAAAACAATGAATGGAAAAGGTGTTAAAATAACTTAGATACACTGATAATGGGCATATTTATTCCTTTACGTTCATATACCTTATAGTTTTTGTGCAGCTGAATACGAAAATATTGTTAAAATCTACATCTTCTGCTTGTTTAGTAGAATCAAATTGTCGGCATTATATTTAATATGTGACTAAAACAAATTGTTTTGTGGTTCATGGTTTTTTACCTTTATTGTGCTTATATTGATTTGATTCTGAATTCAGATACAACGAGAAGTAAGTATGTAGACGTATCCAGATTGTCACCCTATCAGCTCATTCCAAAAGAAAGTTAACAACCGGTCACTTAGGAATCTTCAAAATTCGGCAGCAAATATTTCCACATTTCATTCATAGTGACAGTTATTTATGTCAACTGATGGCGTAGTGGGGCCCATGGGCACATACCTACAAAATAAATTTCATGAACCGATGGGTGGATGGAAAAATGCGTTGGTCTTGTCTTATCTGGCTTACTTACTGGGGACGTGCACTATTTCCTATAAATTTGAACACTACACATACAGTTCGATTTTCACAGAAAAGGCTTTATTCTGGCAGCTAGAAAGTTTACTAGATCTTTTTCACGTAGCCTATTTATACATTAGGTCTTGTCTGCAACTGTCACTTTTTATATATATTATTAATACCAACAAAATAACACTGATAATATATTCAAATGCCATCAATGTTGGTAGAAAAATATGTTTGTATTTTATAAAGTCTTTCTTAAGAAAACTGGACTGTATTTATCGTAGTGAATGTACAGCAGTCCTGATTATCTATTGTTCCTCTAGAAGCAACACGTTTAAGGAAGTGTGTATGTATGTGTGTGTGTTTGTTTGTGTTTGTGTGCGCAGAGGGAGCCGATTAAAGGGAAGGAAAGAAAATTAATTAAAATTCAAAGAAAGCTGACAAGGGTGACGTTACGGTCGATATTATCTTCTTGTTTGATGTTTGCTGAAATTGAGGAAGAAACATTTTCGTGGAAATGATCCCTGCTTGAGTGGTTTTTGTTTTTTATGGCCTACAAGTTTATTAATTTTTTTAAATATAATTACCATTGATCTCCTCTTTTATTCCGAGTCATTGTAAAGAAAACAAGAGTAAACATATGCATTATAATTTTATTTTTATTACCACGTCCTACTACCCGCTCGGTATGTACGCCAACCTTATTGTTAAACACAATATCAGCATGAATCTTACACCAATTTTAGGAATAAAAAAAGCTATGAATCGAATTAAAAATCATTAATACGATTAGGCGCTCAGGCTGTCTCTCTTCTATTCCCTGCCCCTACTTTACCTCCACCCCTTTGATTTTTATATTCTCTATTACTTTTTTAAATAATATAAACATTTCAACAATATTTTGTACATATATTGGACCCTCTTAGACGGCTGAACTTTTCCCATGCAAAATTTCTCAGACGAGGTAATGCCCAATTTTATATATATAATCAAACCTGTAGCTCACGAGAAGATTCTGTTAGCACGCAGCATTCACTGATGCCCAATTTTTTTTCTGTCCAACTAAGAGAAATAAAAACTTAACATTTTCTTACAAACTCTGTTTTTTCATAAATTATTTTATTTTTTCCCTTGGTAAATATTTTCTATAAATAGCATGTAATTTTTAAAACTTTATTTTTCACAGCAATTTAGAGGCATCGTATAAATAAGTTTTCTAAGGTATCTTTCAGCTTTGATATTCACTAGATTTCAAATATTTTTCTACGTTAACAAGATAACTATAATATATACTATAGTAGTTATAAATTATAGTATTTTGACTAAATATGTATAAAGTAATATCAATCAACAATCATGTTGAACTACTGATAACAGGGAAATCGGGGTTCAGATCCCGTTTGGGTTTACTGAGGGTGGTTTTTACTAAATGGTTTTTCACTCTTCTACCACGCAAATGTGAGTGTACTACCTCTAAAATGGTTCCTTCCTCATCCCTACCCAATTATAGTAAAATTTTATCATACATGCCTATAGCCTGAACAGATAGTAAGACGCGGTGATAATAAAAACTGTTGAACGGCTTCAATAGTATATTTTTATACTCGATATATACAATCTTATTTTTCTCGACAGGTTTCATTACACTTCCAGGCTATAGACTTACACAAACCCTTTTAAAATCTTAATTTTAAAATTACTTATGCCCAGAAAAATTATAAATAAAACCAATGATAAATTTGTACATTTAAAACTTTCTTTGGGTTCTCAACAGTACTTTTTTCAAATAATGAATAGTTGACTCCGTACGAAGCATTCTGCCCCATATACAGATAGCGAAAAAAAAATTCATGGTCTAAGACTCTAGAGGTCACCTTTGCAATAGACTAGACTGCCGATCACAGGGATATCGGGGCTCGAATCCCGGTTTAGTGTACTTAGGTTGGTTTTTCATAACGGTTTTCCACTCTCCCTCCGCGCAAATGTGGGTACACTTCCTTAATCATCCTTAACACACTATTGTAATTAGTACATATACGTATATCCCTAACAGCTAGTAATGCGTAGTGTTAAAAAAATATTTTTCTTCCATCTTTCCCAAGCATTAAAGTCACCATAACTCAATTTTTACTTGCTCTTAATATGGATAGATTATTTTAATAATGAAAAATTTCCCTTTGGAATTTATAGTTATTCTTCAATTTTTATGTGACCCCAAACTGAAAAAAATGGCTCAAACAATAATTTTGTATGTTTCTATGTCAGTCTGTCCGTTTGCCTGTACCCTGCGGATATAGCAAAATGGAAACGGTTAATGGAGTTGATACAAAATTGATATCTAGATGCTATATTGTCTAATTGCAAAGAAAAATCGAGATTTTAATTTTCTCTCTAAAACTAGTAGGCCCAAGGTCTATAGTAAAGATATGATTTTGTTTAAAATATATATCTGGTGAAGTTTTTACATGATTAACAATACTGCAAACTTAACTTTTGTAGAAAACTTTTTTTAAGAATAGTTTGAAAATGACAGATTTTTGAAAATTTGACTTGTTTTAAAAATGACTCTGATAAGTTTTTATTCGAAATTAAGATCTGTGTCAATTTTAATTTAAGTTACAAAATAATATCTTCCTTTTCTGAGGGTGGTAAAAGCTCCACTTATAAAATAAATAAATTTTGAAAATTTAGTTACAAACAATAGTAGATGAAATGTGAAAATTTGTGTCATGCAATTTATTTTTACTATATAGCTTTACTAATCGGGTCAAGGCTATTGCCAATTATATTAAATAATCCTCTTAAGGCTATATGCGCTAATGATGAGGTCTAAATTCAGGAAAATGTATCCTCGTTCGTTTGAGACTCTACTGGAAACACTGACCTCCAAAGTCAAGACAGGAATGGTATAGCCACTACACCAAACCTATTAATAATGTAGTCATTAGTCATATAGTTTTTGAAGGACGTTTCTTTGGATTTAAAAATAGCTTTGATTTAGTTTTAACCAGCTTCGTTGGTCGAATGATCTAAAGCAGGCGTATTCAACCCAAAACTATAAGCTTAATTTAAACATATATACATGTATAACATAACATAAATTTCATTATTTTTGATTTTATTTTAGTTTTTTCATAGCACCACCTCTTACTACACGTTAGGGGTTTCACCTATGCACTAATTACTCTAATGTGTTAAGGATAAGAATGGTTGAATTTAAAGGTGCAAAAAGTGCACACGCATTTGCGTGGAAGTAGAGTGGAAAACCATTTAAGAAAACCCCAACAATGCACCCGATCGGGTTTGAATCCTGATCTCCCAATCATTGGCATTCGTATATTGTGTGAGAGGCGCCTTAAACCATTCGGCCACTGAAGCGGGCTAATTTTAGTGGTAGATGATGGAATTTATATACCTTGCATTACATGATCCAATAGTTTTGGGGGTTTAAACCTGAAGAGAAATTATATCTGGGGTACGTGAAATAAAAAGTTTGAATAACACTACAGTATAAGGTGTCATTCTCATATTGGAATAGACTGCCAATGCCATGAAGATCGGTGTTCGAATCCCGGTCGGGTGTATTGAGGAAGGTTTTTCATAAGTGGTTTTACATGCTTCCTTTAGACAAATGCAAGTACACTTACTTAAAATTTAACCTTTCTCAACCCTAACGCCTTAATATAATTAGTTCATATATGTGTAATCCGAACGGGAGACGTAGTGCTAATAAAAATTGAGTTTCCAATATTTGTATCAGTTCTGTGTTTATTTTAGTGCCGGTGACCTGGTGGTCTAGGGATGAGGTGTTGGACTTCTGAGCTGGGGTTTGGGGTTCAATCCCCGGTCCCGGCACAGAGTTATCTAATTGCCAAACCCTTCCTTCACCTCTGACAAGACGTGTATTAATCACAACTTGTGAATGTGTAGAATGCCAGGCATTCCACCGTGGTTCGGATTCCACGTTAAACTGTAGGTTCTTCATTTCATCTCACAATCAGCCTACCATTACACATTAGCTAAAGTGCGTATAACCCGAACGGGTAGTAAGACGCGTTGCTAACAATAATAATAATTTTAGTGCCATAAAGTAAATGGGTTTGTTCAAGTGAAATTACTTTTTACTAAACACAAGAACTGGCTTATTTGCATGATTAAAACTAGGAATGTGTATTTGTTAGGGGTGCATAAATGAAACTTTGATAATTATTTAAAAAATATTTTTTTTGAAACACCATTTTATTCTATTTATTAACAAACTTGTTCTTGAATAAACACTTTTGGGGACCTTAATTAACATTTTCATTGCAATGAAAACCAATTTTAAGTATTAATTGAGATTTTTATATATAATCATAAAAAATGTAATAAACATGGACGAATTTTGTAATTAGCAATGAATATATTAGAGAAGCTCCCCAAATTTTTTAAAAAAAGTTTGTGAATCAAGGAAGAACAAGTGGCCTTCAAATCAAAGAACTAAATACTAAAAAAATTCCAAAATTACTTACACACCCTTAAAAAAACCATACCACCACTCGCCCGTAAATAGGAAAATAATTGTTAAAGATGGGATGCTAGTGATTTGGAGCCAAGAGCAGTATTATTTTTTAAGCCTAAAATATATTTTTGTCAAAATAAATCAAATATTGTTTAAGTAGAAATTTAGAGTTTAATTTGTTTCTCATAATGACCCCAACTTTTTTTTTGGTATATATATCTGTGAAGAGTGTTCTGGAATTTAATAACAACTGTTCATCATCATTTAAAAAGTTTCTCATTTAATGCCGTTATGCTCATGACAGATATTCAACAATTTTTGTTATCAGCATGCGAATGAGATGAAACTATTATGTTGCTTCTGAAGAAATATTTTATTTATTTGGCCAAAAAAATCGTTTGCTATGAAAAGTACAAAAACTCTGACTCTTCTCGCGTCGCCTTCCATCCTACCTAAAAAAAACCTTTCCTTGCTTGGCCTCTCGGGGAAGGCTATAGGCCGGGGTGTTTGTGAACGCGAGTTTGGGTAGTTAATTTTACAACTAGAAAAAATCAAAACAAAAAAATTTCGCTTTAGTATATATTTTAGTTAGATTTTCTTCACATACTAATCTCAACTGTTCTTGAATATTATGTTATTAAAATAATCAGAAACCTTTTAAGATTCCGTTGAACGCACGACAAATTAATATTCGAGAAATTTTTTTATTATTGTGTGTAATACATTAAATTAACGTTTCTACTGAAGTATTATTTTATTTACTATGGCGGACTTTGTTTTTTGGTTATAAAAACTATAAGACCACTGACTTTCTCGTGTTCTCTACTATCCAACCTTAAACAGAAACGTGCCAGCCTTCTTTATCCATGGTACTTATCTTAGGCCTGCCTTTTTTTTTCGAGCAAAAGAGAGAGTCTAAGAAAAGTATCTTTCACCTCTAAAAAAAATCCAAGGTAAAGGATTGTCAAAGAGTGTTCATCTGTAAGGGTTATAACAGAGATCACTTTCAAGGATAACTTCTGAATGGTCTTGAGGTGACAGTTATATGGTGTTACGTGTCTTTGCAGAATTTATTGCATGTTCTCACAGGGGGGTAACCAAACAACTCTTATCTATTGTTGGTATTACCTGAGTAAAAACAACTGGGGCAGTCCTCCATTGTCATCTCAAAGACTTCCTTGAAATGTTCTTCTCTTGTATTTAGCACAAAAGGCAGCTGTTAAACTAGAAGGCGCGACCCAAAAGCTGAAGCTTTGGAAGCTGTTTGGTTTACCAAATGCTCAGTGCGGTTTTAGATATTAATTTTATTCTACAAAAATGTAAGCAAAAACAGCACTTTTTTTATTTTTCTACGATTGTAACACACCGTTTGCGCTAACCTAAACCTACATATATATTTGGGGTATTTAACGTGCACTTTCTGAACCGACTGATTTTCTCAGCACAGGACTTATGAACTAACTTAAATCTATATCAGACATTCATCGCTGTGAAAGGGGAAACCCACATTTTACCAATGATTAATTTTTTGGTTACGCCGGGAATTGAACTCGGTGATTTCAAAAGTTATGGGACACTGTTTTTAAATTTATACTACAACGATTCCCAGTCTTGGAAAATCTCAAATTGACATTATTACTGGCGTCATTAAGTATGAAAATGTCAAAAGGAAAAGTACAGATGTTGATGAAATGAAGAAGAAACTTATCAGCCCATAGCTAAAAGTGACATTGAAAAAATAAACGAATTTGGTTCAAAAGAATAAATTTAATATAAAACCATTTCCGAGCAACATTTTCTTTATTTTCTGTATAAATTAATGATTTTTTTGTTTATTTATGAAGAATAAAGAGCTAATACAGTTGGTTGAAAAGAAATACTTTTCTTATGCCTTGCTGAACTATATACACAATTACATGCCAGATTAAACTATGTACCGTAATCAAAAAACAAATCACTGATATGAAAGTTATAAAAAGTTGTTGAAATATGGAGGTTATCACTAGAGGCTGTAAAAATGTGTAGATAATATATGCACAAAGTTTTTAAAATTCTTAATATCGTCTAGATTTTTCCATATCCATTCAACTTTAAGGCATTTTAAATACAGGGATTTTTCTGATAGCTCACTCTGGTTTAAGGCCATCCATATAATAATATGTTTCAACATGAAGAAGCCTGCTGAGAACGGGGAGATCGGAGTTCGAATTCCGGTCGGGTGTTTTCCACTATCCTTCCACGCAAATGTGGCTAGATTAACTCTAAAATGCTTAATTCCTCATACCTACCGCATTAGAATAATGTTCACATATGCGTATAACCTGAACCGATAGTAAGACGCAGTGATTATAAAAATGAAAGTGATTATGTTTGATTATAGTTAATATTTCTCATTATATTTGACCTGGGTGCTCTTGAGGTAGAGAGCTCGCCTCATGATCCGATGTTCTTGGGCTCACACCCAGCCGAGGTCAACAGATTTTTCTTGAGGGATAACAATCCGTAGCACAACTTCCTTCGGAGTGGAGGTAAAGCAATCGGTCCCATGTCGATTGTGACATATAAAATAACCCTGGAAGGTAGGCTATGTGAAAATACTTTTTTCGGCAAGATTAGTAGGCCCTTTCGCTCTTGTTCATAGAAATTCTCTTGTGCTGATAAAATCAGTCTGTTTAGAAATTTCACACTAAATACCTCAAATATGTTTTTTGAAGCCTTACTCCAAGTACATTATAAAATATATCACAACACAGGAACTGTTCCTAAAATTGTTGATATATTGTCCTAAAGTAGAAAGTATTGAAATAAGTTGTTACCTGCTTCGGTGGCCTCATGGTCTTAGGTGCTTTTCTCGCAGAGGACTAGATTACCGATGACCGGGAGATCAAGGCTCAAGTCTCGGTCAGGTGTACTGAGTTTGGTTTTTCCATAATGATTTTCCACTCTCTCTCTCACCACGCAAATGCAGGTACACTTCCTCTAAATATATCCTTTATAATCTCTAAAACCACTAGTGCAATATAAGTGTATAACACGAAAGAGTAGTAAGACGCGGTGATAAAAAATAGTTGCTAAATAATTTACTCCGGAATGTGTTCAGCGTTTCTTCATCTAAAGTTGGCAGAAAATTGCATAGTCGTTTCTCTGTCGGACATACTGTAAAACCAGGACGAGAATCTGGAATGTTGATACTGGGAGGTCATCTGAGGGCAGCTGAGGGCTGTCATGTCGGCTACACCCCCTCTAAAAACAGAAACATGGTCACTGGGAGGACTCTCAAACACTCCTCTTTCCGTGAAATGCTTGACCAGGTGGATGGTGGAACAAGGGTGGGAGTAGGTTTAAGGGTCGGTCGCCCCCCAATCCTAGCTTTCCGCCTGTTCCTTTGATGTATTGCACGTCTTTCTGTCTTAAATGTGGGCCTAGACGTGGTTTCTCCAAATTTTCTGGCGTTGCCAATTGAATTTATCTTATCTTTTAGAAGTAAACAAAGTGATCACTTCCTTAAATTTCGTGAAACACATTTTGGATCTAATAGATGACACATGAATAAAAAATATTATTTTGATATATTTTTCACAATATAAATAGTATATTTAATCTTATCTAGTAATGTTCTATAATAGGTTCTTATTCGGGATGCCAGATAATTTTTTACCTAAGTGTAGGCATAAATTATTTTTTAAGGAAGTTTAAAAAATGTTTAGGCCTGTATTAAAATAAAAGTGAATACGTTTGACGTCTAAAAAGTTAAAATAATGCGATAGGCAACATTTATATACATTCACATTAATCTACTATAAATACCACGTTATAAAAGGACAATGATTATAAGTTAAATATAATTAATATAAATGTAGCATAAACCATCTAACTTGTCAAAACCCGCCTCGGTGACCACATTGTCTAGGGCGTCACTCTCTCAGTAGACTGGAATTCCATGTTCGAATATCAATCGGTTGTACTGAGGATGATTTTCCCTAAAATATTTTCCACTTTTACTCAACGCAAATGTGGGTAATCTTCCTATAACTTAAATATACCCTTCTTCATCCCTAAAACCATTAGCATACTTATTATATATGAGTATAACCACGGCGGTTATTAAGACGTGGTGCTTAAAAAACTTGCCAAATATTAATTTTTACTGATCTAAACAATATTATTGTTATGCCCATAGCGAACATAATACTTATTTGTATTTTGTTTTTCCCCATACGATTTTTATAAAATAATTATATACCGTACGTGTAACTATAGAGTAAAATATGCCATTGCTCTTAAAAATAAACAAATTAAGGCTCCATGAAAATAATAGTACCACCCAACTTGTTTTAAAAATTAATCTTTTGGCCCTTTAATGAGTTACTTACATTACTTATAATTAATAGCTCCGTAAGTTCAAATTGTGAGAATTGATTAACTAAATTGTTATTTAGCAGAATTTTGATCACTTTCCCCCAAAAAACAAAATAACTTATTGGTTTATTTCTTCAAATGTAAAAAACTTTCAGTGTAATTTTCTTCTCAAAAGTGCAACACCTTTATTTAATCTTGAAAATGTAGGGATAAAATGGAATAGTTCAGCTTGGCACTTAGTTTTATTGAATACCAAACCATGAAGGTGTGAAAGTCCTACCTTAGATTTCAAGTATTAATACTCTTTTATATTGGTTATATACCACAACATATTTTATATAAAATCAATCTTCAAAACACAATATTATCTCTCCTCTCCTGACAAGGTCACCGATTTAAATTAAAAAGAAACTGTTCTAGTTTAGAAACTACTTATCTTGAAAATCTAGTACCGTCTTCCCATTCACAGTTGGAGCCTCTATAAAGGCGGGAGGACCCCTGTGAGAAATGCACATGGCTACAAGGGGTCACCCATGTCAAGTGAGACGTCAGTTACGCCATGTTGTGCCGAAAACCTTCTTCCTCTCTTATTTGTAAGAGGGACAATTTGAGGGCACAGGAAACAAGGGTTTTTCTGTGACTTGCCGCTTCTTGAACTACTCTTTTTTTTTAAGGCAGTTATTTTGAAAGAATATTTCCACCCAAGCTAACTATATCAGGAGTGAAACCCAAAGGTTACTAAACTTTTTTTTTATTCTACCCCGGGAATTAATGGTTAAGTTGAATCAAGATTTTTTTTATGCTCTAGTTTTGGTTTTTGATCGATTTTGAATCAAAGGAGAAAAAAAAAGTGAGCATATTTATTGCAAAAAATACATACATGAAATTATATTTAATATTATTAACCACATTTTTATAATTTACAAAGTTATATATGCAGATAACCAACATAAATGATTAGTTTATCTAATCATATCTTATCATATCTTATCATTATAACTCTCGAAATAGAATAGACTGCCGATGATATGGGGTTCGAATTCCAGTCTGGTGTACTGAGGGTGAATTTTCCTAAACGATTTACCACGCTCCTTCCAAGCGAATGTGGGTAGACTACCTCTATAATTCTTTCTTCCTTATCTCTAACCATTAGAAAAAAAAATCAGGTATTGTCAAATATGTTTATAATCTGAACAGGTAGTAAGGTGCAGTGATAAATAAAAGTAAAAGATAGGCTTAGGTAATTTTAAATACAAATATAGCTTCTCTGTATAATTATAATTAATGTATATTGGCTTAAGTGATACAGCCACCCAACATTTTCAAATTTACGGATGATTTCCTCCAATCACATGCAGATAAATTTAATTTAAATTACACTCTTCATTACTACCCCTTATATACTTACTGTATGGCATAAGAAACTCTAAAGTTCATTTCCACACTTACTAAAGTATTCTACTTATCCCTATCTTGAACTAGTTCTATCCAGTCTACCTTATTATACTCTATCCCTATCTTGAACTAGTTCTATCCAGTCTACCTTATTATACTCTATCCCTATCTTGAACTAGTTCTATCCAGTCTACCTTATTATACTCTATCCCTATCTTGAACTAGTTCTATCCAGTCTACCTTATTATACTCTATCCCTATCTTGAACTAGTTCTATCCCGTCTACCTTATTACACCCTATCCCTATCTTGAGCTAGTTCTATCCAGTCTATCTTATTACATTATATCCCTATATTGGGCTAGTTCCATCCAGTCCACCTAATTACACCCTATCCTTATCTTGAGATAGTTTTATGCAGTACACCTCATTACACCCTATCCCTACCTTGAGATAGTTCTATGCAGTAAACCTCATTTCACTCTATCTCTTTCTTGTCCATTCTAATGTAATTCTCCCATCTCTGTTTAAATCTTCCCAATGATCTTTTTCCATTGGATTTGACAATCAATACCCTGAACACAGTTCTAGATTCTTCCATTCGCAATAAATATTAGGCCTAAGTCCTTTTTAACACTGGTGTTAAAAGGGAAAATTAAAGATCTAAAATGGAAATATTAAAATATTACTGAATTCCTGTTGACTGGGAATTTAAGATACGAATCCCGACCGGGTGTGATAATGGCGGGTTTCCAAATATAATTTATCGCTTAATTTTGCAGATATCTACTCAATGTTTATGCTGGTGCATCTCTTATAAACTTAGATCCTAATCACCACATCTAAAATGAAAACTAAATCTAGTAAAGGTCAATATTCTTAACATTTTTTATAACAATATCATTTATTGACAAAATAAAATATCGCTTTAGTTGGCTATAGGCATATAGGCTATATTTAATTTAATTTTCAACATATAATTAACTCAATAGTTATAGAAAATTTGTCAGGGGTATTGCAGATTTTGAACACAACCTTTTTCTTTGTTTAAAATATTTCTATTAAAATGCAGCTATGATCATAAGAAATGAAGTATTAAAGAACTCTTTGAGATAATATAATATGTATAAAATCAAATTAAACTTGTCTACTAAAGTAAACTTTTATTTGCTGTCCAAAAAATTATTTTTATAAATTTACATTCCTTTACAACCCAACCTGAGAAATATAGCCCGTTAACTAAACTGAGAGAGGTACCTCAATGATCTTGGGGTAAAGTTCTGGCTTCAGGACCCGTTGTTTGTGGGTCCAAATCCAGCTAGAGTCAATGGATTTTTCTTGAGCGATAAAAATCCGTCGCACAACTTTCTTTCATGGAGGAAGTAAAGCCGTTTGTGGCACTTAAAAGAACCTATGAAGATATGGAAAAATACCTTTCTTGGCAAAATTGGTATGCTCTTTCGCTCTCGCTCATAGTCAATTTGGTATGGTGATAATATAATTAGTCGATTCAGAAAGTGCACGATTAAAAAAAACTAAATTAGAGTAAAGACGTATCAATTAAAAACTTGGAACCTTAAGAGGTTAATTTACTACAGGCCCAACCTTACTACGAAAGATTTTTTAATTTTTTATTTCAGCTCCCTCCAGTGATCTATAAACCTCAAACCTCTAAAATATCTGATCGAGCAATAATTCGCGGTCTTTCCTTTTTAAAAAATACAACCATAAAATTATTTTAAAGAAATAGCCTACTTTTTTTTTTTGTAATTCTCCCTCTACTTATTTTGACTGGACGTAAAGCCCTCGTGCTTACGAGCGATGAGGGTTCGTGTAAATCCTCCTGAGAACTCCAAGGGATCATGACTCACCTACCCTCTTTCAACCTCACCCCCACCCCTACTGAGAGGTATTAGGGGTGTTTAGGGGCGTGCGGGGTAGAAAGGCCGCAAGGGGGAGATTTGTCAAGTATTGATGCGGCTCTTGCCATCTAGCGGAGACACACTCAACTTTTTCCGCAAACTCTTGGTTTCTAAATTCTAAAGAAGGGGAGGAGTTGTATGAGAGGGATGGTTGCTTTGTTGGAGTGGTGGGAGGGTGTTATAACAGGGCGAGTACATTTTTTTTACTCGCCACTTAATGCTGAATATTATTTTAAAATGATATTTTAATAAAAGCTCAACAAGGCAGACAAATCGGAAAACTCACAAAACTATGATTTCCAACTTAACAGTTTTAGTAAATTACACAATTTTTGGCTGACGTAAGTAGGTGATCCAATATATAGATGAGAGATATATTTTCAACCCAGTATATTAGACTGTACTTACTTATTGAGGACTGCCCTCGCACTATCCCAATTTATGATGACAAAAATAGCTAATTTCTAAATAATTATGATTTTGATTTGTGTTAATTACAATTACAATTATTCTACTGCTCTACTGTTTTAATTTCCTATTCACATGCGTCTATAAATTTATATTTAGTAAAATAAACTCTTAGGATGTAAGCTATATTAATAAAAAAGTGTTTTTACCTAAATGAATTAATTACCTATCAATTCCAAAAGTTACAAAAATAATTTTCTGTATTCATACATCAAATCATGCTTTATGCATATGTCAATGTTGATAGATAATATCAATACTTATAAAACAATAATATTATAGTGAAATTTTATCAATATTGAACGCAATCAAAATCTTAGAATCTATATTTAAAAGGATCATTATCATTAGCAACGCGTCTAACTACCCATTTGGGTTATACGCACTTAAGCTAATGTGTAATGATAGGGTGATTGTGAGATGGAATGAAGGACCTACAGTTTAACGTGTGATCCGAACCACGGTGGAGGCCTGGCATTTCACACATTCACAAGTTGTGACAGAGGTAAAGTAAGAGGTTGGTAACTAGATAAATCGGTGCCGGGACCAAGGATTGAACCCCGG
Source organism: Timema bartmani (assembly GCA_902151455.1). NCBI lineage: Eukaryota > Metazoa > Arthropoda > Insecta > Phasmatodea > Timematidae > Timema > Timema bartmani. The sequence goes on from CABFWB010000034.1 coordinate 242,537, forward strand.
ACCTCAGCACAGAAATCCGACATCTTATCCCTATACCGCCAGGTCACCTTTATATTTAAAAGATTTCTACTAAACTTCATAGTATTTTACAAGATTATTTCAAGAAAATATTCTAACGTTAATTAATGTTGCTAAGAGATAAAGTCGTATTCGCCTTGTGGGAAGGGGGAGAGTATAAGTACTCATATGAGGGTACATCTGGTTGAGATTGGTCCTTGGTGTCTAGAACTAGTGCCGGGCATCTCATCAATTTGGCCAGTATTGTTAATTCATTCATTCAAAGCTTTTATTTATTTTTTGTTCTACAATACGTCTCACAGCCTGTACGAGCTATAAGTATTTAACTACACGAATGGGGGGTAAGGGTGAGTAGGGTAGAATCGAGAGGAAGGGTGTCTGCATTTGCGTGGAGGAAGAATGAGAAATCTTTTGGGTAAAACATCCTCGGTAGAACCAGCAGGGATTCGGGCACTAACCTTCTCATCAACGGCAAAACAGACTATATGAACGTGATATCTGATACAGGTGCCCAACAGTGTGGGTTTTAAAGATTTTGAATATAGGTATTCACGGAAACTCGTGGGAATTTTTGAAGCCACCTCAAATGCACCTGACCTAGGTTTAAAACCTTTACTTCCTCTTCAACGGCAATATAGTATAGGCCTATTTATATGCTATATATTTTATATACGGTATTTTTAGTATTGTCAAGTGTGCACAGTTCTTTAGTTAAAAATACCACTTTAACAAGCTTAATTTAAATTTTAATAAACCTCTATTTCCGATATTAATTAAAATAAGTCGATACAACTGCGTTGCGGTGACGAACAGTATTTATTACAGTAGTTAGTCTTATTATACTGGACTCCTGCGCTATAATCCGTTTCCCACATGCTTTGGTGGCCACATGGCTTAAGGCGTCACTCTCACAATAGGCTAGACTGCCGATGATGGGGAGATCGGGCTCAAATCTCGGTCGGGTGTACTGAGTTTTTTTTCCATAAATTGTTTTCAGTTTCTCTCCACGCAAATGCGGGTATACTTCATCTAAACTCAGTTTTTTTCATCCTTGACAAATTTAAGTAATAAGTACATATGTGTATAAGCTGAACAGGTAGTAGGACGTGGTGGTAAAAAAAAAAGTTTTTCAGGTCTCGTACGACGTAGCCTTCATCATTTGCCAATTTACATTGTAATTGATGGACACACACACACACACACACACACACACACAGAGCCTCAGGCTGTTATTTCATGTCCGGGATATACTTATAATTAGACTAACTACGTTCAGGGGTACTAGACTCGATAACATTATGAACACATTATGTTTAAAAAAGATAACTTATATAATAGCAGTCCTATATAAATATATTACTTAAAAAAATGATATATTAAAAATCATTATTTTCAAATAAATAATTATTACATAAATACTGAAGAAATATCTCCTAAAATAATAAATCCACAATCTTATTTTTGTGTTTTCTAAAAGGCTTTTTAGATGGAGGATTAAATTGTACGTCGATAAGCCTACTTTGCTCCCCTTAAATTCGACTACTACATCACATCTATGTTTATTTATAGGTGATTTAAACACCAAAATATTCACAAAACATAACAATTCACTATTTCAATTTAAATGCTTTGAGTCTTACGCTCAAAGTCGATAAAATAAATATAAAAAAAATAATTTAGGCGCTAGCACTGCGCTCTAGGGAAGGTTGCTCAAACCTTTAGGGCTAGACTACGGTGATGAGTCGATAACAATCTATTCGAATTCTCAGTTAAATAATCACAGAAAAATAAACTAACTAATTGCAAATACTTTTAATACTATGAATTTTTTTTAAATAAATCAATTTACATTACGACACGTTGTTACACATTTCTGTTATTAATTATTAATTCTAATTTTTGTAAAAATATCTGATTAATGTTATTTATTCATACACCCCGCAGATCCCCAGCGATAAAAATTTATTTTTAATACATACATATTCATTATTTTTTATACATATAGATTTTTAATAAATGTATATTATGACGAAATAAATATAAATATTATTTTTAACTATTTGCGTACATAATATTTAGCTAGATACTATTAGAAGTAATTGTGATCTTAATATCAATAGTTAAATCATTAGGTAAGAACGGTAACTATTATACAAATTATATATAAAGTGTGTTATAATATAACATTAAATTTACTTAAAACTATTTGTGGTTCTATAGCTCCTTTAGTTCATCCGAGGAAAATAATACTGAGAAAAATATATATTACCGTGCAGGTTTGAGATATTATTGATTCATTAAAAATTATAATCAACGGAAGAAGAAATGTCATTTATACTATAAAAATTACTGCTTAGTGTGCAATAAAATTACTGTGAATATTTCAGCTTTGCAAATGTGTTTATTATTTAAAAACTGTGCTAGTCCTAGAATCAAGAATATACTAGGGGAGGAATAGAAAAAACCTATTTTGATTCTACATAATGTATCAAATAATTTAATATCTTCTTATTTTATAGCCAAATTACCCACCCCAGCTATCACGTGGAGCAAGACATAAGTGTCGTCTAGTCTGTTTCCAGAGGACGGAGAAGGCAGGGTTTGAATTCCGGTTAGGTGTATTGAGGTGTTTTCCATTAGTGTTTTTCAATTTTCCTTCACACAAATGCATGAACATTTTATCTAAATTTTAACCTTATCATCCTTATCACTTTAGTGTAAATTCAAGGAGACAACGGAAGGGAACAGAATAAAAAAAGTCACCCAATTATTTGAGTGTATGTATATTGCTTTAGGTTTTTTGTATATTTTCCCAAACAAGTTATTTTTTGTCACAGCTTCAGAGTATCGTTCGCGTTTTACGCCTATATATATAGATTACTCAAATGTGGTAGAGATGAGGTAGGCTTAATATAGAGGAAGTGTACCGTCATTTATGTAGGGAGAAAGAAAAATAAAAGATAGAAAGAAAGAGAGAGAAAAAGAGAAAGAAAGAGTTAAACGAAGAGAGACGTAAAGAAATATAGTAATAACGAGGGATAAAGAAAGAAAAATACCTTCCATATATCTGACAAGAATTCGATCTCCCCTTAATAGGAAATTCAGTCTATTGCAAGAGTAACGCCTTAGTCCTTTCAACCATTAAAGCGTGTTTTTTTTCTAATTGGGTGATGATCTGCATTATGTTAAAATAATTGAAACTAAGTGGTCCAAATTATGTATTAAATATGATATATATCAGAAACACAAAATCCGTAGGCTATATATTATGATGTACAATCTACTAGTTAAGTATGTGTAACTTTATTTATTTGAAAGGTAATTATCACAAGTAAATTATTAAACACAAATTATTGGAGATAAAACTGGTATATTTTATAAAGTACTATACATTTGGCTAGACTACTTACTATTTCAATATTAGGCTTATGCATCTTTATTGAAACGAATGAACAAATTTATGTTTATTCGAGCATAACATAATTTTACTAATCAACTTTTAACAAAGGCTAAATACAAAATTATCTTTAAGCCTGCATAATAATTTGTCCGTATCAATACTTATGGCTATTGAATGTATTTATTTATGCATTTACCCGCCTCCGTGGCGTAGTTGGCTAACGCGCCAGTCGTGTTGAGTCAGACCACCGAGGACGGGCAGATCGAGGTTCGAATCTCGGTTGGGTGAACTGGGGGTGGTTTTTCCTAAATGGTTTTCCACTCTCCCTGCACGCAAATGCGGGTTCACTTCCTCTAAATTCAACCTTCCCAATTCCTAATCCATTAGTGTAATTAGTACTTAAGCGTATAACCCGAATGGGTAGTAAGACGCGGTGCTAAAAAATTTTATATATTTATGCATTTCAATACACCATCATTATTATGAAACTGCGATTCTGGTTTCGATATCTACATAAAGAACACGGTAATACATGTAAATTACTATTTTTATATCTACTAAGAAGACATTTTGATATTATTTTATAGGCATTGACATTTTATAAAAGGAACACAGAACTTTAAATCTAAATATAGGCCTATACATGTGGTTTTAGTAA
>CABFWB010000034.1:255684-266040 GCA_902151455.1 Timema bartmani
AAAAAAAAAAAAAATTGAACTCGAGATTTTGATGAATTTCGAAGTTCCATAACCCTACAAATCCGAAAAAGTAGTTTTTGAATTTCCGTTTGTATGTTTGTCTTTCCTGTTTGTACCTCGGACTAGAGCCTAAATTATTTTACCGATTGGGCTAAAACTTGGCATCTAGGGTTTTCATAGGGTTGTTCCAAGGGTTTTTTTGGAATAGGATATCTAACCCTTAAATTAAGGGTATTTGTTTACTGAAGGGCGAAAAAAAATTGATTTTATCAAAATCCGCTCTAACGATTTTGATTAAATTTCATTTCTAAACATTCATTAATATTACAAACAAAATGGCTACCCTCAATTTTTCGTCAAAATGACTTTGAGGGTTACGTTCTGATGCGTAAATTATATTTTTTTATCATATCTCCGTAACCTTCTAAAATATGAAATAACTTATCATTGCAAATACATAGGTCTATTTATAATACAAATATTTTATTTGAAACATATTTTCGATTAGGTATTCACATATTAATATAATAAAGAAATTGCTATGATGGCAATAGCGTTTCTTCACGCATCTTAGTTAGAATTTTCAAAAATACGCAAATATATATTTTTTTAGTTAACTTTTCGAACACTAATGTTTAAGTATTACTACCGTAAAAAAAATCTAGCCTGAGATGTTGATGGATGTCGACGATTCATCACCTCCTTAACCCTAAACAGTGGATTTTTTAAATGCCGTTTGTCTGTATGTCTGTTAAACTCTAAAATTAAGAATAGTTTAGTAAAGGGCGAAAAGAGAAAAAATGTATTTTCTCAAAATCAGCTTTAATGATTTTGATTAAAATTCGTATCCATGCGCTGATTAAGATTATAAATAAACTGGCTATTTTCATTTTCTCACGAAAATGACTTTTAGGGTAATTTACAGAAGCTGAAATTTACGTATCTCCGCAACTATTTGAGATATAAATAACTTTAGTTCTAAATTGTAGTAATATTAAAATTAAACTTTTATATGAAATATAATTTTATAAAACCGACAGTTTCTCAGATATTGGCAAACATAATAATACAATTTTGTGAGCTTTAGTTGTAAACATATACTATTTAATTAGTAATGCAATAATTCTCTAATGCCATAGAGTAATTAAATATAAGTAAGTCTATCAAAAAGTTTGTTATTTTTCCTTAAACCTCTTAGGATAAATGTTTGTACAACAATTATCTATCTCCATTTTAGACTCAATAGTCAATATTTACATTTTTTTTGGTCACAATTTATAAATGATGAATCTAATAACAATGTAATGAAGATGTGAAACACCTAATAAAATGTCGAAAATTTTAACCGGAAGTTAAATTTTAATAAAAAGTGTTGACCCTGGTGGACCCAATATTGATATTTTTTATCGGTCCAAACATACAAACAAGGACATTAATTCTTTAAAAATAAAATTATAAAATTTAAAACTGGGATTCAAAAAAATGTTTTACATAAATATAGTGCAAGCTATGCTTGGTTTTGCTAGTGTATATTATTTTGTTTCACATATATTACGAGTTTCAGTAAACATTTCCGTTTTTAAACAATGGAGGGTGAAAGTTCGTGCGCATTTATTTTATGTACGCTATCACCAGGACCTGCCCCGATTTTTTTAAATAGTATTCCACTAAGTGAAACCTGCATCAGTGCGCACGCAGATTCTCATAATTACTGTATATTATCTGGTTTTCCAGTGACAGGAAGGCAAAGATTAGTGTTCTGTCTGGGAATAATAGAGATTTTTTTATGAATGTTTTACCACTTTCTCTTAACGCAAACGTCAGAATATTTAATCTAATTTCTATTATCCTAATCCCTCCTCCATTTTTACCACCGTGTATTATTATCGATTTGGTTAATGGTATATAGGCATATGCATTAATTACTCTAATGTGTTAGGGAGTAAGAAGGTGGAATTTAGAGGAATTGTATCCACATTTGCGTGTATGTAGAGAGTTGAAAATAAATGATGAAAACTACCTTTAGTGAAGCTGACTAGAATTCGAACACTGATCACCTCGTAATCGATAGTGCAGCTTATTTCGAGAGTGGCGACTAGAAATTTTGAAAATCGAAGCGGATATTTGGCGGGAAAAAGTGTGTTAACCACATGAAAAATAAAATTCTGGGAGGGTAAGGGGGTGGGAATTGACAACATACTCAATATTAAACAATATTTGACGAGTGGTCCCCGTTTCAAGATGAACCAAAACGGCAGTGTTAGAGCATTAGATTAAAGCCAAAGGCCCTTGGTGAGATTCCAATGTCCTGGTCATTATTTTTCACATAACTGAATATCTAATGGTCTATTGGTTTCACTTATTATAGTAGGTAAGTGTTAAATTATAATAAATTATAAATAAATTAGTTTTAATTTTATGCACTGCAAGTTTTTCATTAGGAATATTTTTATCAACAAACAAAGAGTTTACATACATAAATTTGTAATATTTTTTCCTTGAGCATAGGTTTAAATAATGTCTTGAATATCGATTTGTTGGACCACTTTATCTAAGCAGACTTTCTTTTGCGAGGGGACCTGTCAGTCTAGTGGTAAGGTGTCAGACTTCTGTGTTAGAGGTCTGGGGCTCAAATCCTTGTCCAGGCACAGATGTATCTGATTAGCAAACCCTTCCTTCACCTCTTTTGCAAAGTGTGTGTTTTTACGCTTTGTGAATATGTGGAATGTCAGGCCTCCACCGTGGTTCGGAACCCACGTTAAACTGTAGGTCCCCTCTGCTTTCCCCCATCATCATTCTCACGTATCATCGTACCATCTGGGAATAGTGTAAATCGTCTTAAGTGTGTCCCCACCTCAGAAATGAATTCCTCCATATACCAGGAAAGCAGAGGTAAGATAAGGTCGAATGATCACTAGTCCCACACCCACTTTCTGTTGCGTCTTACAACGTAAAAAAAAACTTTAGAACCTTATTTGAACATTGGGTGGCCATTTTAGTCTCAACATTTTGCCTAAAAAATAATAATAAAACTATTTTTTTATAATAATGCTATAATTATTTGAACTATTGAGACATTCATTTTTAACCACACTAATGGGAAAGGGTTAAGAAAGGTTAGCATTTGAGAAAAAAAACTTATGATTTGCATGAAGGAAGAGCTATAACGATATTTGAGATTTAAAAAAAACTTACTACACCCGTACGGAAATCTAACTCCAACCTCTTGGACACTGAAGAACTAGACCAAATGAGATCTTCTTTCTTCGCTTAGACCAATGATGTGGGTAAAATATTAAAAATGAGTTTTTTATATAAGTGTTGTGTTTTAATTTTTTCTCACAAACTGTTATTCCGAGTAATGTTTCGATGGTGATCTGACTATACGATGAACACTTCTGAAATCTTAATAGTCGCTAAAAAAAAACTAACTTATACTAAATTATAAGTCACAATCAAGGTAAAAAGTCCTCTTGATACAAATGTTCTTAGTTTGTCCATTTAAACGGGATTGTAGAAAAGTCCAGTCTACGTAAATTCATACGTTGTGCAAATCTACAGCTTAAGGTGACGATATAGTAACGCGATAAGTATTTTCTGCAGTTCTTATTGTAAAACTTTTTTTTTTACAAAATAAATAAAATATTGCTCCAATACTTCACATGGTGAGCTGAACAGTTCTTGAATATCTTTTTAAATGAAGAGAAACATTTTTCATTAAATTCCAGGACATCCTTTACATGTATTTTTTAATGCGGCCAACAAAGCGGGTATACAAATAATTAAAATCCTATTTAGAAAAACGAACATTTACTTCTTAGCCAGCCCTTAACCTGGACTCTTAACCCTTATTTCTCAGCGCAGTGCAAGTTTAAAACCTCAGACCACTTGGCCCCAACTGCCGGCTTAGATGACCAGTTAATTTGATAACTTGGGGTGGCCCATACTTTTTTCTTGTAGTTGACACCATGGAACTGATATTCTCTAGAAAACGTGTTCTGAATGTCTTACAAAGTTTAAAGTGCAGTCTTCCCCCCCNGCTAGAGGTGTTAGCTAACCCTGAACGAGGACTGCACAACTTCCCTCGAAGCCATTAGTCAGAACCTTCTCACAAGAGTCCCAGCCAGTTTATTAATATTTCTGACAACTGACACTGCTTTGCAAAGTGTTGACTCTCGTCTACTACTCATGAGTTTAGTTTAGACTAATCTAACAGTTTGCTACTGGGATCTTCGTTAAGGTGAGATGAAAGGGGACGCGAAGAAAGGACCAGTGTTTTTTTTTCCCATTTTTTTGGTCAAACTTTTTTTTTAAAAGAAAATATATATTGCCCAAGTAGAAACAAAGCGTTTAATTTTATTCACAAAATGACCTCAAAAGTTCTTGAATAACTGTGATGAGCTTAGTGGCATTAGATGACAAACATTTTAAATGAAGAGAAAAAGTTGTCATTAGACTCCAGGACACTTGACAGATATTCAATAACTGTTTATATCACCATGCGAAGAAAATTAAACTATTATGTTTATAATGTATTAATATTTGATTTATTTTGACCAAAATAATTCTGATATAAAAACTACAAACTCACTGGTAACTTATCGCGTCTTCTTCCACCCTACTTTAACTCTTTTTTAGTTTTAATTTTAAGACGTATCTCTTTCTTGAAAGATAGGTCCATTTTTATTTACATAAATTCATTATAAATCAAACTTGATGTTTTAAAATAGTGTTTACAAAAAATGTTGCGATTGGCTTATCCCTTAACAGTATTTCTCGATAGAGACACAAGTTAATTTGTTTTTTAAATCTTGGTAGCGCATTTTGCCATGTTGTATCACAAGCAATTTATGAGATCTTATAAACTATATCCTGAATCCTATTTTGAATATTCTTCGGCTACCCACCCCCAATATTTAATATGTACCTCACCACCAACCCCTATTACATGCTTTTTGGACCATCGAGATCATTCTCATAGCTACACTAATGTGATATACATAGGATAAAGTAAAATTTAGAGAAAGTGTATCTAATTTGAAAAGAGGAACACTGGTATGCCATTTGAAGAAAAAAAAACTACTTACGGGATTCAAATACTTACCCCATCACCGGGAAAACAGAAGGCGAGACTATTTTTTTTAAAACAATCTGTCCACCGTTGGGGATGCATCATAATTAATTGAAGGATGAGGTATTTATAAACGGGCTTACAAGAGTCCTGCGAATATTTATAAACTCAATCCTGGGTCAATCATAAAACATATTACATTAGAGCCCCTACTATCTAGACTAATTAAGATCTAGGTTAGTCCGTATAGTATAAAATCTGTATAATAATTAATCTCATAGGGAAAAAAAATTTCACACTAAAAGCCTTTATTGAAAATATGGTACTAAAACGCATATAACGTATGTACTTTCAACAAATCATAAAACAATTTATATATGTACTGCACGGATATGCTATATGTATTTACTATACATACACCACAATATAAATCTCTTAAAATCTTAAAAGCAATTATATAGGCCTACTCCGTAAGGGAAAGGCGTGATTAGGTATGTGTATGTATGTAGGTATGTAGGTATGTAGGTATGTAGGTATGTATGTATGTATGTATGTATGTATGTATGTATGTATGTATGTATAGTATGTATGTATGTATGTATGTATGTATGGTAATGTTTTATATGTGTATGCCAAACATTGAACTAAGTTAGGAAAATATATATTAATTTTTTTCCAGCCGAATTTAACGAAAACCGCTGCTGCGATATGAATACGGATAACTAAATTGTAGTAAAACTTGAAAAATAAAAAATAAAGATTATTCAAATTAGTATTCTGACATTTTATAGACACTGTTTCTCGTAATTTAGGCGGGTTTTTTTTACAGCCAAGTGAACATAACTCTAAAATTGATTTTTAAATACAGAGAATTGTTGACAAATTACTGCACATTATTCAATAGGACAAAGTGATTTAAAATTCATCCCTTTTAGAGTATTGTCTTGAACGAGTTCTGTTGTTATTTTTTTTTAGGTGCTACACGTATCGGAAATGGAAAAGATCAGTAATGGTGGATCACTCATCCCCCCACCCTTCCAAAAAAAAGATTTCCTTGTGTGTTACCGATCGGAAAGAAGAACAGGGTGGGACCGTTTGAAAGGAATGAAAGATCACCTGGTTGGTTAATGATGCTGGTTCACTTGGTCACGTGGGACGTCCCTTGATTGATGACACCATGAGGCAGCATCCACCACCTACCTTCTCTTCTGAATGCTGGTTGGTTTGTAGAAACAGGAAAAAGAGAAATCTATACGAGCTTAAAATATCATGGAGGGATCTAAAATTTTAATTATTAATGTATGTTTCTTTTAAGATATTCATAGATGCAGATGGGAGGATAGTATTATAATGTAGCGTAAAGAGATATGGTTTAATGAGGTGGATTGGATATAACTATCTCAAGATAGGGATAGGTGGCGTGCGGCAATGAACTTTAGATTTTATAATGACATAGAGTAAGTAACATTGTACATTATTTCTATTATTATATTTGTTGTAGTGTTTCTACAACAATGTATAGGCCTATTATTTCATTTCACAAATCTTAAAAGAGTTTTTAGTAAATTTATATTTTAAGATAAAAGCGGGAGAAAGTCACTGCGGTGCGCCGTACCATTTACTTTCTAATTTTTTTGGGTAGGTATATACATAACCAATTTTCACATATATTATGATCGATCTTTGGCAAATATTACGTTTTATATGGATTGCGTTCGTTTTGCACTCGGTTTATGGGCTGATTAATGTTTTCTTTCAAAGATTGTTTTTAAAATTTATTGATTTATGTATTATTTATATTTGGATTTGCATGGCTACCTTGATACTGTGAAAAAAGAAATTATATAAAGAGTGCTGTCGGATGTCAAACATCCTAATTCGAAATAGTTTTGATACCCATCTGTAGGTATGAACTATTTAAACCCTTCTAAACATCCTGAAAATCTCAAATTTGGCATGTTGATTGGTCTTAAGATAATGTTTTCTAGAAAGGTCAAGAAAACGAATATTTAATTTGATTGATTCAAAATAATGGACTTTACTAAGCCAAAAACGTTGAAAATGAAAAATTTCTTTCTTAACTGTAATAATACTTTAAAGTAATATGTAACTTGCATTTGTTTTAACTCTTTAGCAACCAATTTATTTATACTATGAGACTCTTATTTATTTTTTACTAGCACCATCAGGCAAGAGTTCAAAATATTGTACATAGAGAAGTTAAAACTTGATCTTCAAAATAAATGTCAGCTTTTAAAACACGATAAGATTATATATTTATTTGGATATTGCGTAATTAGTCAACCTACTTTCGCGTTTTGTATCACAATTCAACCCAATAAAAGTTTAATATTTAATCAATATGGAAAATTTTGCTTATATTCCCTGTGGTTTATTTTATATACTAAAAATAACAAAGCTACTTTATTGATTCCTTAGTGCGAAGAAAGGGTAGACCAGTTAGTTAAAAAATACATCTTTCGTAATGTTACCATGATTTAGATTAATGTCAAGTCACAAACAAGCAGTGTCTGTATTAAATTTTAAAAAAAATTAAAATTTTAGAGCATATGTTGAGTTGATTAAAAAAAATATTATTTACATTTCAAAATGATTCAATGATAACAAAAATAATATAAATACATCAATTGAAAAACTAGTCTCCTATTCGTATTTTTTTTTTATAAACACTCTCTCCCCATTTATAAAAAAAATCTCTCTGGACGTTGTTTCTTTTGGGTTGGTTTCCATCGCTGTGTGGCTCACTAATGATGCTTAGGGAGGAGTTGGATCATTTGTCAAACTGACCAATCCAGTGCCTGGATTCTCATCCATCCATCACCGTGTGTTTTCTTGGGTGCATTTCTTGTTTCTTACACCTCTCGACACGACAAATCTCAACTATGGGGGCGGAACACTTCAAAGAGTTTGTTAAATCTGTCAGTTTGGAAAGTGGTTTTCTACTAGTGGCGTGTCGTGGAGTGTGGCCAGGCTAAGCAGATATATTTTGCACTGGTCTCTGTGGATTGTTTCCTTCAATCAGTTTAAAGGTCAACCATATTCCACGTAACGCTGTTAAGAAGGGGGAGGAGGTATATTTTATGACTACATGGTGTTACATAGGGGGAAGGTTGGTAAAGAAGAGTGTCACGTAACACAAAGGTTGTTAATTTTTAAATGTTGAATGCAAAATACTGTAATGTCGTTGAAGGGGAGATCTGGATTAGAATCCTGGCTGCTTGTATAGTAGGTGTTTTTTTTCCCTGAAGTGTTTCTACTCTCCATTTATTACAATTCGGGTACACAACTCAACCTTAATTATCTATAATCTATCGAATTAGGAACTTGAAGGTTAATTGCCGCACTTACAAAAGAATGCCACTAACGCTTATCTTGAACTAGTTCTATCCAGTTCACCTCATTACACCCTATCAATTTCAGGTCCATCCTAATGTTATGCTCCCATCTGGTTTCATCCCATTGGTTTTGCCAGTCAATATACTGAACAAGGTTCTAGATTCTCCAATTCGCGCTGCATGCCCTGCTCACCGTAATCTACGAGACTTTATTATCCTATCAATGTATTTTGATGAGTACAGGGTATGTAACTCATAATTATGTACTCTTCTATTACCCAGTAGCCTCATCCCCTTCTTGGATCAAATATCTTCCTAAATAACTTGTTTTCGAAAACCCTTATTTTCCCGTCATGTGGGGTAAAATACGTTTTATTCAACTGAACAAAATTGGTTTCTACTAATAACACTCAACGCCACGCCCACAAATATTTATAATTTAGATTTTACTATCACATAATTTATATAAGTATGTTTTATATGACTTGTGATAATTTTGAATGATTATATAAGTAGATGTATATAAGATTATGCGTAAATATACTACTTTTAAAGTTGGTATGGTGCTAATGCTCTGAAATCTGACTTGAGGATCCGGGTTCAAATTACGATCAAGTTCACCAAACTTGTTTTTTTTCATTTTAGATTTTGTATTTTCCTTCCAAACAAATATTGATATATTTATTTATCAATAATACCTTAAATATCCAGTGTTTTTGTATTAGTCAGTGTAAACCATATCTTGTCCAAACAACCATTAAGATGTTAGTAAATGTAATTATCCACCTCCAACTACCCTTTCAGGCAATTCACATTTTTATACTAGGAAGCCTTTGATTATAATAAATTTACCCACATTTTATTAAAGTTTGTGAAGAACTATTTGAGGAAAAAAAACTTCATCACATCTGGCTAGTATTCGAACCCTGACCTCTTCATCACTGGAAAACCAGATGAGACAGACCTCTGCCCATAAGTGCAATTTTACAAATGTCACTAATGATAATTTTGTATAGTGGCGGTACATACCTGATAATAACGTTTAGAAGGTAACATTAAAACGTAATTTTAAATCCAAGATAATTTATGAATAAACAAAACACTGGGTAAACATAAATAAGGCTCATGTTGAAATTTGGTTTATATAAAAATAATATTGCTTATCTTTTTTGTTTGATTAAAGCAGTATTATCAAAGGTTTTTTTAGGGAAAAGTGTAATTTTGTTCACCCTTTAATAAGCCTTAATATGATGACGTTCTTGTATGACTGCTACGACATAGGACTAATGGCTTAAAGCGCGGGAATCCCAAGTCTGTCCAGAAATACCAAAACAAAGGATGTAGCTGGCATATTGCTAATATGGAAATGTACAGTGGAGATAAATAAAAACGGAGACTGAATTTCTTCGTGGTTTGGACACATTTATTTATAAATTAGACAGAGTAACAACAAATTTGAGGAAAAAGAAACTGAAATAATTAATGAGATAGGCCTGGTTATTGAAATATATTTCTGCTTTGAACTTTGTTTTTAAAAAGTCAGTAAGTTTAATAAAAAATATATATATTTATCGGTCATCTAGTCATGAACAAAAACCATTATGTATTATTAAATTTTAGAAAGTAAAGTTGCCCAAATAAGGCTGGTTTGAGAAACATATTAAATAACCAGGTTTGAAGGAATTACTAGGAATATCTATAGTTTAATGAAAATAAAAATTCAATCGGTTTACTTAAGTATGAATCAACGGATTATTTGTACTAAAACCAATGTATTTCGTATATAAATTACATTATTTTAGATTGCGGTGACCTTGTGATATGTGAACCACTAATCAGAGTAATCACTTAGCGGGGTAATCACTTAGCGGGGTAATCACTTAGCGGGGTAATCACTTAGCGGGGTAATCACTTAGCGGGGTAATCACT
>CABFWB010000034.1:266599-284427 GCA_902151455.1 Timema bartmani
GTAATCACTAATCAGGGTAATCACTAATCAGAGTAATCACTAATCAGAGTAATCACTAATCAGGGTAATCACTTAGCGGGGTAATCACTAATCAGAATAATCTCTAATCAGAGTAATCTCTAATCAGAGTAATCTCTAATCAGAGTAATCTCTAATCAGAGTAATCTCTAATCAGAGTAATCTCTAATCAGAGTAATCACTAATCAGAGTAATCACTAATCAGAGTTATCACTAATCAGTGAGCTATTATGTTTTTAAAAATACAATCCATGGTATAAGCCTGAAAGCGAGCTATACTGACCCGAGCAGCGGCCGCAGCATATTACTGATGGTAGAGCCAACATTTGCGGATAGAGGCTATCATGGGGTCAGCACAGCCATTAATCTCAGCTTTATAGACCGGAACTGCTACTTCATTGTTAAAGTAGCTCCTCAATATTGTTCTCGCTAGGTTTAGTTGACCCGGTTTCAGACCCACTGCTTGAAAAAAAACTGTAAATGCTTGGAATTGAATCCGGGACCTCTGCATCTGCAACCAGTGACCAATAGACCACAGATTGAGTCCAAAGATAAAAAAACTTTAAACAAAATTCGATTGTTGACTTTTTACTTTTTCTTGACCCCTAGGAGTGAGACGGTATTGTGATTGTAAAACAAAATCGAACTCGATAATACTATGGATGTCAACGTTTCATGACTCCCTAAGCCCAAAAAAGTAATATCGTTTGTTTGTTTGTTTGTTTGTTTGTCGGTGAGTTTGTATCTCAGTTTTGAGCCGAAACCATTTTACCGATCGGGATAAATCTTGGTATCTAGGATTTTCTTAATGTCTCCTAGAGGAAGTTTTGTAATTAGATATCCAAGCCTAAAATAAAATGTAGTTTTTTAAGGGTGAAAGGACACAAACATAGATTTTCTCAAAATCCACTCTAGCGATTTTGATTAAGTCTCGTATCCATGCATTATTTAACAAAAAACTAAATGGCGATTCTCATATTTCGTGAAAATGACTTTAAGGGTACTTTACGAAACATAAGTTTCCTATTATTTTAATCATATCTCCGTAACTTTATGCAATAAGAAATAACTTATCATTGAAAAAGTGCAAAATTATTATCATTTATTTGAAATGTATATATTCTCTTATATATATTATCTTGTAATAATTGTGGAATATGATTGTTATTCCTTATGGTAGACAAACATTTCCCTCTTTTCTATAAATGTTTCTGTCAAAGTATCATAATTTTTTTATTCGTGTTTTTTGGTAGAATGTGCAAAATTGTATATTATTTTGTTTAACAAATCTTACAAGCTCAAAGCAAATGTCTCCAGTTGCAGGTAAAGTAGCGAAAAATTATCCGCGGTGCACTCTACCATTTTGTTTGTGCTGAAATATTGTAATTTATTAATTTGATTAATTTTTTAAAAACTAATATTTACTAATCACTATATTGGTTGATTCTTCATGACGAGTTTGTTTACTAAGGCGGTGGTGCTCCTATTGGAGCATTTGTTACATTAGACTGACCCTTGCGATCTGCTTCGGTGGACGCATGGTCTAAGGCATCACTCTCATGTTAGACTAGGCTGCTGATGACAGGTAAATTGGGGCTCGAATCCCGGTTGGGTGAACTGAGGGTGGTTTTTCCAAAATGGTTATCCACGTTCCTTTCAAACAAATGTCGATGCCCTTTCTCTAAATTCAATCTTACTCATCGCAAACTCATTAGCGTAATTATTACATATACGTATAACCTGAACCAGTAGTAAGACGTGGTGTTAATAAAAAACAAAAATGCTGGCCCCTGCGAAATCATAGAGAACGGAAAAATATATTTGTTTTTATAAAATCAAAGTAGGCTTTGATTGAATACAATAAACAAAAACACATTTCTATAGTTACCAAATATAAACATATGTAAAAATAAACTTTTTGGCATAAACCAAAAATATTAATCGGAATTATTAAAAATTTTAGTTGAAAAAAATCCAAAATGGCAAGTGAACAGTATGCAAACGAGAGCCAAGCAGCCCAGGAGAACGAAGAAATCAACACCAGCGGACAAGACCAAACGAGTGAGGTCACGGGGGCTGAAGAAAAACCACGGGACGACACATTTGTCGATGGGACTGCTGATGAGAATGATGGGGTGATCGGTGAAACTGTTGAAACTAATGAAACGTTTGAGAAAGATGAAGATAACAAGCAAACAACCAACATTGAATCTATAGATAAGGACGAAGATTTAGACAAGACACCTAAGACCTGCAGCTCATCAGTAATTGATGAAGCATATGTTGAGGAACAGCTGGTTGACAACAAAGACAAAGAGGATAAATCGGACTTTAAAATAGAAGGCGATCCTGAAGTAATCTTGAAAGTTATCCCCAGCCAGGACAAGGTTCCCGAAGGACTAAATGTTCTACACACAGACACGAAGCATGGTAAGTTTATTTTAGAGGGCATTAATATGCTGTCTAAGAATTGGCTGTGCTGACAAACGTTCGTTTTGTGATTACAATGGTGAAACACCGTTATAACATTTTAAAAAAATACAACATTTATTTAGCATTCGTAAGTGTAAAATCCGATTGAATTAGTGACCACTTCTGAGATTAACTGGTGAAATAGCTATAAACAAGCTGGAATAGACCTAAACTTTGCAAATAAATGTGATTTCTAGTCTGAGCCAAATAATAAATAGCAATTATTTGGCATGCTAATTATTTAAATATTCATCTACAGTGAAATGGTTTTAGAAATTTCCATAAAGACTTAAGACTAGTAAAAAATTACAATTAAAGGTTAATTACCAAGGCAAACAATTATTATTGATTTTTGCTTATGAATTTTATGATTTAAATACAAAGTTTCACTTTTATATTTATAAAATTATTCTTAACGCCACGCTAACATCGCCTTGGAATTTTACCTAAGAAGCATTTAAACTTTTTTTAAACTAGTTTAGATTTTCAAATCATGACAAATTCAATCTAGCAATTTAGGAAGAGTTATCCAAAAACATTCAACAGTTTTTTAACTTTTTATCAGAAGATCGTTAAGTGAAGTAAGGGTTTGTAAATTATCCTTGAGATTGGGTGCTAGTTCCTTTGACATACTGGTCAAAGTTATCTGTAAATATTGTCTGATAATATTCCTCTTGAAGTTTCAAACTGAAAGTTGTATCTAAGATCACATTAATTTACAGTGCCCCGCCCAAACCACAAGGATTAAGTAGGCCCTAGAATATCTAGAGCTAGAAAATGGTACTTTCACATTGTGCTGTGTGCTTTTATCACAGAAACACTGAACGCGATGGAAGATATTCCGCTGGAGGTTCTTGGAGGCTTTGGCCAGAATAGCTCCAGCCAATGTCCAGAAATAAGGCAGCTCAGTCTAGGCCATAGAAGTAAGCCTGATATTTGCTACATGGAAATCACGCCGGAGATGATAGTCAGCACCCTGAATGAGCTGCAGGTTGGGCGTAAAATCAAATATCCAGTTCGATTATAGTCATAACTATTAGCATTGCTATTTTTAAATCTCTATGAAAACTTAAATTCTCTTTAGTCTAATTATTATTATTATTATTATTAGTACCGCGTTTTACTACCCGTTCGGGTTATACGCACTTACGCTAATGTGTAATGTTAGGGTGATTGGGAGATGAAATGGAGGACCTACAGTTTAACGTGGGATCCGAACCATGGTGGAGGCCTGGCATTCCTCACATTCACAAGTTGTGATTAATACACGTCTTGTCAGAGGTGAAGGAAGGGTTTGGCAATCAGATAAATCTGTGCAGGGACCAAGGATTGAACCCCGGACCCTCAGCACAGAAGTCTGACACCTTACCCCTAGACCACCAGGTCACCTTTAGTCTAATTAACTTTCTTTACCGTTTCATCTCAAGTTGGTATAGTTACTAACATTTCAGAGAAAGCGTGACTATCAACGTGATAACTAGGAAATGGTCACTTATCTCCCCAAATTGAAATCAACAAGTCACGGTCAAAATAGGTTGAGTCTATCTTTTTTAAGCTACAAAATTCATTTGAATGGGTAGGAGTTTAAACATTTCCTCCACTTCCTTTTTTCTTAGAGTGCATTTATCGATGGCTATATTTTCCCGCATTCACACAAATACTAATTTATATTGGTTATCTTATTTTAAACCATAGAATTGCTAGGAAGATTCCACTAAACTGAATCATATGAGCCAAGTACATTATATCAAGTGCAAGTATATATATCTCATCACGTCTTATCCGGTCGAAGTGTAGACATATTAACTAATTACGCTTGTAAGTTAATGATTTAATTGAAAGTAAGTTTACCTGAATTTACGCCGAGGGAGAGTAGAAATCCATTTAGGGAGACAAAACCGCAATACACCCAACTGGGATTTGAATCCCATATTTCCCCATCATTGGCAGTCCAGCCTACTGTAAGAGTGACGCCTTAGACCAGTGGTATTCAACCTTTTATGTTGGCGTGCCCCCAGATATAATTCATCTTCATTTATGTACCCGCAAAATTGTTGGTGAATAATCTATGATATACTTCTATAATCTATACCTATAAGAGAGAAAACAATGACGTTCCCAGATCACGTATCCTTGCCTCCAGGTTTCTTGTTGTTAACCCTAAATCTATTCGTGTTTTTCAGCAAATAATAAAGGCCTGTTTTTAAATTGTACGTAACCTCGAGGATTTATTCATGTACTTCAGACTGAATACCACTGCCTTTACTCATTTGTTCACCAAAGAGTGTGTAAATATAATTAATAAGTACTTTCGTAGTATACAAGCCGATAGCACAGACTAGATTATGTAATAATTACCATCCAATAATAGCATTTTTTTTAACCACCCCTGGTTTCTAGTGAGCTGTACGACGGCTGAAGGAGATATCTCAATGATATGTTAAAAAACCTTATTCCCACAGTGTGACTCTACAGCGTCCCAGATCTTGAGGTTCATAGAAACCAACACCCGCCTTGTTTGCGGGTCTTGCGAAGGAAGGATGACCCTAATAGCGGATGATCTACAGGACAAGTTGGACTGCGCCGTTCAAGTGGGGATCCTAAGAGTCAGCCAGGACAGATATAGGTACAGTATGTTATTCGTAGAAGGCCTGTTATTTGATTAGCTGGAAATTAATGTTACCACAAGGCAGATATAAGGTACAGTATGTTATTCGTAGAAGGCCTGTTATTTGATTAGCTGGAAATTAATGTTACCACAAGGCAGATATAATATTACAATTATTGCGTTTATATACTTAGCCCGTTTGGTTAGTAATATTTATTTAAAAAGAAACTACACAGTAATCTATAAGAATGTATTTATTAGAAGCTTTTGATGGCTTTTTTTAATGAAATTCTTAGTTTTTTTGTAGTTTTATTTAGTAGTGCGTATGACTACCCATTTGGGCAATACGCTTATTACTAATAGTTCTTAGGGATTAGTAACGTTATATTTAGAGGAAGTTTACCCGCATTTGCGTGGAGGAAGAGTGGAAAACCATTTTTGGGAAAACCTCTCTTAGTAAACCCTACTGAGAATCGAACCTTAATATCCCCCGTCATCGGCAGTTTAGTCTAAAGTAGCGCGTTAGATCTTGCGGCCACCGAGACGGCTAATTTTTTAAATAAATAAATAAACTAAAATAGATTTTCAACGATTCCAAGCTGTAGTGACTTTCAATCAATGTCAGTGGTCGAAAGTGGGCTTTCCTTAAATATCAGGTTGTGGATCACCATGAAACCACATGGTTATTCCCTAATTTGTGAAAACGCAACCAATGGGTGTATTGGTATTGTCTTCAATTTATGATATTCAGGCACTCAAAATCTACCTAGTACAGAATTAAGATTATATATGAGGCTTACATAATGTTAAGAATAATTATATAAATATAAATCGCAGTGAAAATCTAGCTTAGGAAAATGGCTAGGTAGTAAACTATCGTGAGGACAAATGAGGAGCTACTTGTATGAAAAAATAGCATGTCTGTTCTAAAAAACTGAGATTAACAGGTGAAGGGTTCATTGTGCTGACCACATGACGCCCTCTATACGCAGAAGTTGGCACTATCTTTGCCAACATAAGGTGGCAGCTCGGTCAGTATGGCTCTATCAAGGGCTGACGCCTTGTAGTTTTATATTTTTTTACTTCGCAGACTACCCACAAAGTTGAAAAGCAGTTCTCTCTCGGCGAGGGATCTGAACTCTTTCTGGGCGCTGTTCGAGGGTCTTAAGAAGACCCGGGAGATGCGAGAGGAGAAGGAGACATCCCGGAGCAGAAAGAGAGATACCCAGAAGAGATCGAGTAGGACCCGAGGTGCGCGAGAGGAGCAGCAGACATCCAGAAGCAACAAGAGAAATACCCAGAAGAGATCGAGCAGGAACAAAAAGTCCCGATCTTCCAGAAGATCTCGACCTTCCAAAAGGTCTCGTGCCGTTAGCAGATCTCGAAGCAGGAGCCCTGTCGGTGGTGGCCAATCCCACAGCCGATACTAGAGATTGACAACTATATCGACCTTCAAGTATGATATCGCAAATTTGACTACATCCTCTCCTATGAAGCTTAAACATCCCCATTACAGAACGTGTTGTTACATGAAAGTGTTTTTTAATGTCGACCTTTTTAGTTAACGATGTAACAAGTGAAAATTATTTTAATAATTTAGTTAAATAATTATCGTGGTACATCATCCTTAGCGGAAACACCCAGCACTACACTAATTAAACAATTCTACCCATATAGCTTACAACAAATTTCTAAGATATTAAAAAACTTTGCCTATTACTTGTTTTATCTGATTAAATGCAACATATTTATATGAATAAATTATTATTTCAAATATAAATTAATTTGTACAATGATTTTGTACCAGTTTATCTCTTCTAAACTAGTTGAACTACATTTTAATAAGCTATTTCTTATAGTAGATTTACTAACCAATACTAATGTTTAGGAATGTAATTAATATTTTATTATTGTTTCAGATATATTATTACTAGCACAGATTTCATATCTTTTGTCGATTATTTAGTCAGTAAGGGTTTCCTTTTTTTGTAATACGAGTACTGGTGGACACTTTTAGCAATCTCTAGTATTTAATAAAGTGTCCGTTTGTTTGTTGTCTACGATTTCTGAAACCGCTTAACTGAATACGATGCATTTTATATTATGTAGATTTTTTACCGGGAAGTTTTTAGACTATTGATCAAATGGATTAAATCAAATATTATTGATTTGTTTTAAAGATTTTGTCTTAAAAACGCTTGATCAATGATGAATTCACCTTTTAAATTTAGAATTCATTATTTTGCTGTACAAATCAATCTATAAATACAAAGAGTAATAATTATTATAGAATACATTTCAATAGTAAAGCCAAAGAGAAATTCCTTTTTAGTTTAGTTGGTTATTTTTAATTCACAGATCCTCTCAAAGGATAATTTCTGTATTTTTATGGTCACTTACAACTAGAGAAGTACTGAATAGATCTGAATGTGTAATTTTTGATATTATGTTGAATTAATCTAGGAAGGTTATAAGTTATTTAAAAAGTATTTTGTATTCAAGGAGCTTAGTAGTGGCATTAAAAGCAGTACAGTTGTTTTATATACAATTTGGAGTGTGGCAAAAGTGAGGTTTGCCACACATGCATCTACTGTAGTAGCTTAAGCAAAAAGTAAAACCTGGCGATATAGATTCGGTGAAAAGTTCGGAGATCCCGGATTAAAAAATTGACCCAAAACTGCATGCACATTTAACTAAACATGTATTACACGGCCCATACGGACTTTTGCATAGATAGTAGACGTGAATCAGCACAATTTATTCAACAAGCTTTCAAAGAGCGACGTTAACTGGCAGATATTCCAAATACCGTAGACAGCCACTATCCGTTCTTGAGCGTTTGGAATAAACAATTGTTGGGTGGGTCCATAAAATTCCACTCTGTTGAGTTTGTCCGATTCCAAAATTAATATGGAGCTGTGCAGATTCATCAAATCCATTAAGTATATAAGTAAATCAATAAGGGCAGCTATCAAGTGACGTTTATTATCACCTCGATCAATGAGTTGAAACCATTTCAGTTAGTACTATTAAGAATGCTATGCATTTAGCTTTCAAGCTCTAAAATAGTGTGTGTATATTTTACAACAAGTATTGCCACTTACGTAACTAGCAACCTAAGCGATACACCATTACCAATCTTCTTCAAATAGTGCGCTGAATATCCCATCGCGAAGACTCTTACTTACAATGAAGTTATCAACCAGTTAAGGTATAAACTTCAGATTTGGCAAATTCTTACGTACGTCATATTAGACGTCAGATTCACAATAAATAAATGTAGATAGGAAGAATACTTAACTTGAGGTGCAAACCAGGTTTCCTGAATGGAAGGGGATGCGAGTAAAAGGCAGTGTTTTTGTAGTTTTCAGGGCAAAAAATTTTTTTGGCCAATATAAATAAAATATTACCCCAGCACAAACATATAATTTAAATTTATTAATATGATGACCTCAAAATTTAATGACAACTTTTTCTCTTTATTTAAAAAGTTTCTCATCTAATGCCTCTATGGTCATAATCAATATTCAGGAACTGTCGATATCAACATGTGAAGCAAATTAATTTCGTATGTTTCTACTAGAGCAATATTTTATTTATTTTAGCCAAACAAATGTTTTGCCATTTTATGCGTTCTGTTCCATCCCACCTCATATAAGAGTTTAAAGCTCCATCTTTATATGTTTCTTGATTTATTCAAACACAGATATTAATAAAATTGAAAAAATCCAATCAAACATTTAAAATTACAACTTTGAAATGCACATGTTTGTGCAAATTTCAGACCTCTGAGTGCGATAGATATCGC
This sequence comes from Timema bartmani, assembly GCA_902151455.1. Taxonomy (NCBI): domain Eukaryota; kingdom Metazoa; phylum Arthropoda; class Insecta; order Phasmatodea; family Timematidae; genus Timema; species Timema bartmani. The sequence continues at coordinate 275,506 of CABFWB010000034.1, forward strand.
GCAATGCTCATGACATTCAGACAAACAGTATCTTCATTTTATTGATATTTATTACTTTTATTCACAGTTACCTATACTGCTGGTAACATATTTTAAGGCGTTTAGATCCCAATATGTAAGAGTAAAAAATACGCCCAGGGTGTAAACAGTAAGGTTCACCTAAATACGTATGCCAAGTTTCAACTTTCTTGGTTTTGTAGTTCTAGCGTCTTCACACATAGCCAACCACAAACACAAAGACCCATAGAGACAAATCCTCAAACAAACAAATAATATACAAATATTAATAATGCTCAAAATAAAACTAAGCACAGTTCACAGTCAAATAACACAACTATTTAAATTGGGTTTGATACGTTTTACTGATATTTGAATACAGGGAGAAGTTGAGTAGCCCGATGTGTAGTTTTTGGTACCAAGAACATTAAAGGTTAATTACTAAAACCATTTTAATATATGTATGCATCAAGTCATGTTGTCTGCCGCTGTAAATTTAGATAGATATTATAGATATTTATAGAATGACAAAAATAATAAAGTAAAATATTATTAATGTTGGCCGCAAAGAAATATGTTTGAATTCTCTCTACTGTTCTTCCAACCAAAATCAATGTATAATTATATCTGTATTGATACTCAAATAGAGAAAGGAGTTAAAATTCCCTAAGAGTTAAAACTGGACCAAATACGGCCCGTACTGACACAATCAAACCCTTACAGGGTCTATACTCTAGAGATTATATATCCGTATAATACAACAAACCTTGCCGTCAGGGTATAAGATGTTGGTTAAGAGAATACCACATCAAACACAACGCGAAACAGGAATACTATTCTAAGTATGGTGAGGACACTTAATTGTTCTGGTGATGTTAACAAATGGCTGGTATAAACACGATTGATGAAGCCCCACAACGCAAAGCAAAGCACTGTTGGTTTGTTTGGTTCATCTTACGTAGGTAGCCAACAAGGGTTCGGGAAGGCTTTATTTGGTGTGACGGATTGATGCTTGCTTGTGGATAGAACTGCTTTAATTAAGCCTTATGTAGGAGATGTTGGATGACGATAGCCTTTCCAAGTAAGTTTTTTTTTTACAGATTTCAACTAGTATTAAAATGAATATCATATTATATATCTATCAATTTTGAAGGTCGTTGCATATAGCCTATATTTGTATGAATATGTTACTGTAAAAGTTCGAAGACCGGTAAATCTTAGAATTTACCGGTGTAGTAAAAGTCCGAAATAGCTTAGAACATGTTTACATTTTGAGTTTTAACACTCAAGTCAGATGGGAGAGAGGATCCCCAGTTCTAGCTTTGACCAGCACTCAAAAGTAAACCAATAACCTAACCTAACCTAACCTAATCAATCCTAATCCAACCTTTAATTTAGGTTAGGTTAGGCTATGATATTGGTTTACTTTTGAGTGCTGGTCAAAGCTAGAACTGGGGATCCTCTCTCCCACCGGAATAAAGAGATTGTTAAAACTCAAAATGTAAGCATATTCTAAAATATTTTGGATTTATATCATCAGATATTGGTAAATGCTAGGATATACTGACCGGTTTTGGACTCTTACAGTAACATATATATAGATATGTTTAATAGTTTTATGTAAGACTTAAACTTGAGGCTAAGGAACCTATTCATTTTTAATTGTCTCTTATATAAAATGTATATTAACTTATTAGAAATATGAGCAGTTTGGGTTAAATTCTTCTGATATATGCTATGAACAAAGTTACCTGGCTTATCATAAACATTGTGTCTAATATTCCAATGTTATTAGAGGCTCGCATAAACCAAGGCACATCCTAATCTATCCTTTCTGTAAATTTTTAATAACAGTTATTAATTGTCTTGAGGCGCTTCTACACTGGCGCAAAATGTTTGGCAAAATAAATTGGTAACGAATCGTATGAATGTTGACAAGAAATGTCGACAGCATTTTTATACAACAAAGTATTTAAACAAAATCAACATTGTTGTTATTACTTAGTTGAATTCAAGATGCTGATAAGAATAATTATAGAAGTTTAAAGGGTGATCCATTTTGAGGAATAGATCTCGTCAGTACCGCTTTCTAATAGTTTCTGTTTCCTTTTTTAATTCACGATAAAAACTGTGTCGCTAAACCATTCCTTTTTTTTTCAAATATACTTTCTTGACCTAATTAGATAATAAAATATAAGTATTAATCAAGAAATGGAGTTCACAAGACTAAAATAACACAGCACGAAAACACCCTTGTCAGGAGGACCCTCCAAGCAAAACTATATCCTGATAATTATGTTGACAACAATTTTACCCGTATATAACAATGTTGCCAACATATGTCTCCAACATTTCTTTGATATTTACCTCTCACTGGTGGGAAACTAATTTTTGTGGTCAACATCTAGGCCTTTACATTCTTTTTCACGTTTTTGTTGACAAAATGTGTTATCAACACATCGTGTTGCGACCCGCTTCATTGGCCGCATATTCGAACGTGCTACTCTCGTATTAAACTAGACTGCCGATGACGGGGACATGAGGTTTAGTTTCCAAAATGATTTTCCACTCTCCCTCCACTCAAATACGGGTTCACTTCCTCAAAACATAATATCCCTAGTCCCTAAAACTATTGTCATAATTATTACATAAGCGTACAGCCCGAACGTGTAGTAAGACGCGGTGCTAAAAACAAGTGTTGCGCCTCTGTAGGCGTGCCTTTAAAATCCACATTTGTAGGAGGGATATTACTGTCCCTATAGTATAGGTTTGGTCAATTATATTCTTGTATGTATGTTAACTGCTTAGAACATTTCAAATTTGGGATACTCCGCATCAATTGTCATGTGATCCAGAGCGCTAAATCTCTTTGATTTAGGTGTTGCTGAGTGTGATACTCGAATCTTTGTTGGGAGTATTGAAGAAGAATTGATGTTGAATAGCTCTACTCTCCCTTCACACAAATGCAGGTATATTTACTCTAAATACTAAATTTTTCATCCAACTTAGTTTGTATAGAAGATATATTGTTTGTTTGTTTGTTTATAGGATAGCATAGTTAGGTTTTTAGACATGGTGCATACACAAACGTTTAGATAAGATTCTTAATTATTTTCAATGATTCTTTCGTTTAACTGAAAATTAATCGTGAGAACTCGCCTTAAGATGTATTATAAAGTTCTTAAATTAAATACAAATTATGAAATTATAAGAATAAATTTATTTACACGAGGAATTTAAAGAAATTGTGTTAGTAACTATAACAAAACCATTAGGATTTAGTTATTATAAATAATCTGTTTCTAAAGCGACGAGAATAAGATCATGTATGGTTATTTTAAATTGGTCTTTTGATGAATGGAACTCATTACATAAAAATAATAGATCTAAATATCAGTTCCATACTAAATAAAGCTCGATTTTATAAAACAAATAATTCTTGGCTTTCGGCACAATATATATTTTTTGTAGTCATGCTCCTAGTTAGTAATCTTTGATTAACATATTTGGAAGCTAGATAAGTGGATGTATTTTTACCATGAATGATATCATACATAAATATTAATTAACACCCTATATTTGATTAGCTGGCTCAAATTTGAGTATCCAAATAATCTAAGCAATGCTGTAGTATGTGCTTGGAAATCTGGAGTTATAGATTCGAAAATCTTCTTCATTAATATTACTAGTGGTCGCAAATGGTTAATGTTTGTCGATTTACCAAGTTTATATACTAATTTTTTTTTTCATCCACTCGCTATTAATATTCGTCTGAGCCTTAGGTATTTTAATCAAGCTAATGGTGTGGATAATTAGATGATAGAATTTAAAATAAACATTATATCAATTGAAGAAGAAAGATGCGGAAACCATTTAGCATTAACCACCCCACCAGTATACTAAGCCGGAATTTGAATTCCGACCTCCACTCACTGAAAAACGAGATTAGATGAAACAACATTTAATCCTTAGGCACGCCAATGCGGGAGAACCTTTTAGATACAATTCTTACGCTTAAAATAGCTTGAATATAAACATATTAATTGGAACTTTTAAAAAAAATTTACCCGCCTTGGTGGTGTAGTTAGCTAACGCGCTGGTTCCGTGTTGAGCTAGACTGCCGAGGACGGGGAGATTGAGGTTCGAATCTTGGTCGGATGAACTGAGGGTGGTTTTTCCTTAAAAAAAAAATCCACTCTCCCTCCACGTAAATGCGTTTTCACTTCCTCTAAATTCTGTCTTCCTAATTCCTAACCCATTAGCGTAATTAGTACTTAAGCCTATACGTTTGCTATTATTATTTTAATTAATCAACTTAAAGTTATCCTGTGAATACGTTTGAAACTAAATCGAAACAATATAAAAGTTATCAAAGTAAAAGTTAATTTTTAAAACATGTCATTTATTTGATTTGTATTTTTAGAAAGAAAAAATAAATTTAAAGAGGGTAAAATTAATCGAATACACTTTAACCGCCACTGTTACAAATGTCACCCAAAAGATTTACTCGAACGTTTAAATAGACTAAAGAAAGTGTTTACTAAAAAAAAATTAAAAAAATCTTGTCTCGTCTTCTTACGAAAAAGAGACATTCTCAAGAGACATATCCCTCCAGGCGGCAGGTAGTAATAGATAAGACAAGAACAGAGTGTCAACAAGTGATTGTCATATACCTTGTTATCCTTCATGGCAGTGTTTGTAAGCTGAGGTTAGGAGCTTGTTTGGAAAATGATCCCTTTCAATCAAGGGGAAGCCTCCTCCCCCCTTTCCATGATCTAAAGTTATGTAGCCGCCTCTGTGACTCGGCGCTATTAGCGACGTCTGCTGGAAGGCTGACGTCAGAATTAACACACCTGTACTTTACTGTAAAGCTCGATTTAGATAAGAAGGGACATTTTGGACAGCCATAAAATTCATTCAAATAAAAAAAATGTTAATACGTAAAGTTATGTGATCTTAATCTGTCATTAAAAAAACCATAACACCTATGAAATAGCACTAATGATAATGTAGGCTATCATTTTATCAATGTTAACCCGAAGTTATTATTAGCATCGCTTCTTAATAACCGTTCGGGTTGTACGCACTTACGCTAATGTGTAATGTTAGGGTGATTGTGAGATGAAATGGAAGACCTACAGTTTAACGTGGGACCCGAACCACGGTGGAGGCCTGGCATTCCTCACATTCACAAGTTGTGGTTAATAAACGTCTTGTCAGAGGTGACGGAAGGGTTTGACACTCAGATATTGACCCTAAAAAACAGTATTTTCTAAATATTCCTTCTCACCCAAACCTTAATTTAGTTTTTCCGCTTTGATTGTTACATGATCCTTGAGAACATTTTTTTTCTCTTTAATTGCAACTCAATATTTGTTCAGGTTATACACATATAGGACCTATGGTAATTATTATGAGGTAGGGATGAGGAAAGAAGCATTTTAGAGATAGCCTACCGACATTTATGTGGAAGGAGAGTGGGAACGAATTTAAGAATAAAACACTTGCAGGGATTAAAATAAAACCCTGATCTCCCCGTCATAGGAAGTCCAGTATATTGCGATGGTGACACTTTGTACTATTTGGACACCGAAGTGGGTATGATATATTAATTAATAATCATAATTATTTATTATATATTGGGCTTATAATATAATGACTGTAATTTATAATAAATGTCTAAGTTATTAATAAAAATGTTACTCAATAATTAATATAACTATTATTATTATTATTATTATTATTATTATTATTATTATTATTATTACCACCACTATACGTGCTTCTCATGATTTTGATTTGATATTCATGCATTTTTGTATGAATGACATGTTAATAACAACTAGTACCCAAAAGATACAAAATTAATGAATTTCTGATGATGATGATTATAATATTACAGGGACAATAGTTGGTTTATAAGAAAAATAAATATGTATATATTATATATATTTTATTGGGCTTGGCACAAACAAACTATGGATGGATGCGAATATCACACTTGCCAATAAAATATTCTCACATGCCACTTGATGTCATAGGTTCGGCAGACCCAGTCTAAGACGTTCTTTCGCGTAAAATACTGGACTGCCAATGACAGAGAGAAACGAGAACGTGTGAGTACACTTCCTCTATTATCTACCTTTCTCATCCATAGAAATTTAACGCAAATATTTGGATATCTAACCAGTACATGGATCACAAGAAACCGGACATCGTAACTTTAACTCTGGCTATCCTCGTCTTTCTTTCATTTATCAACAATGACTGCTCACTAAATATTTTGAGTTCTACTTAGTAATTTATTTGTAGCTATTATTATTATTATTATTATTATTATTATTATTATGTGTTTTATATTAAGACAGGGCTTTTCCTTTTGTCATGAACTTAGGCTGTCAATCCACTCTATACTCTGCCTCCTCCTTCAGCTCCTGGTTTACTTTTAACTAATACATCATGTACAAAACTAATCATACCATTCCCTTACGGGTTAGGCAAGAAACTGTGCATTTAGAAAAAAAAAAAAATCGGTAATTAGGGTCACTGTTTCAATATCATGTTTTTTTCGAGGTTAAATTATAACCTCAGCTTAAGATGTTGATTACCTGTTAGGTTATCACATAACCTGAGCTTAAACTTCCGGTTTCACTAACTCGAAGAAGGTGTAAAGGTTAGCAAATATACCTCAAGTTAATTACCGTAGAGAACAACATGGCCACCACTCTGTCAGCTGACTGTTCAAAACATTCCAATGTGTGTTGTTGGATTTAGTTAAGATAAAGTTTAAAGATGCTATTTGATTCAGATTCAGATATTTATGATATGATAAGAGTGTTTTAACAAGCGTAGAACTCCTATATTTTGAACAAGAACCAATAATTATTTTGAAGAATTAGTTGAGCTAGATTAAAAAAAATTGTTTAGACTTACCAAAACTATTGCCAATGATTTGTTAGAGATTATTGGAGATAGTTTTGAGAGATACCTAACAAATGAGAGCCTAGCTATGGGAGTTATAAAACGAATAAATGAAAAATAAATAGACTTATGGTGATCGTTAGTATTAAACCAAATATTAATGCAAGATTATTTGAAGATTGAATAGTTTGGCCAAAGGAATATAAGTAGGCCTAGCCTATATTTTGGCAGCCAGTCATACCAATTGAAAAGGGGGCCTTTACAATGCTTTATTTATTTAAATATTGTATTGGTAGTTATGTGGGAAAATAACTTTTGCTTGCATTTTAAATTCTTTTTTGTAGCACTTTATAAAGGTCCAAGCATATTTGTATTAAGTCCTTTACCCTAAAATTATTAAAGTTTCACTTGAAACATGGACCTATTAGTCGAAATCAAATTAACCACACACGACTGTGGTAGCCAAGTGTTTAATAACTAAATTCTTTATGGCTATGTAAGACCTTCTTGCAACTAATTGTCACGCCTATATTCTGTAGTGTAAAATATTTCCCTTTTTTCTGTACTAGTTTTATTCTAGTTATTAGTGTAATATCTTTTGGAGAGAATTGTCAATGTTTTTCATAAAGACCTAGGCCTAGTTGTATTAAATAGGTATACTGTGTGGTATCACAATTAAAGTTTCACTTGAAACCTGAACCCAATTATTGAGGAAAAAATTTTCACACCCAGCTGTGAAAATCTGGTGCTTATTTAAAATAAATAAATTGATATACTGTGTGGTATCACAACTAAAGTTTCACTTGAAACCTGAACCCAATTATTGAGGAAAAAATTTTCACACCCAGCTGTGGAAATCTGGTGCTTATTTAAAATAAATAAATTGGGCCTAATGGTTTGAACAAATCAACATTAACAAATAAAATAATGATTCAGTAGAAAAACAAATTTTATTTGAATTTTTTTTATTCCTTTTTCTACACTTCATAAAGGCCAAGGTCCAGTTGTATTACATAGCTTACACTAGTAGTTTCACTTAAAACCTGAACCCAGACGTTGAGAAGATATTCAAAAACAGCTGAGGTAACCTAATCCCCGTATATATGTCATTTTTATCTATACAAAATAGCCAGTAATAAATTATTGTATACAAAATTTCCCTCACAAGGATACGGAGAATCAAATGATACTTTAATCATACTATAATTATTTGAAAAACTTTTTATGTTTGCATTTAAACAACTCACCAAAATCTCAAAGAAACGTACATATTAAACTAATGTTCGAAATTTTAATCTAAATTATCTAGGTTTTGATTTATTGGTAATTATCGGGTTATTAAAGTATTATAATATGCAATTAGTAATTCTTTTTGTTATTATAAACTTTTCTCAACTGTCAAAACCTAATATTTAGGACATTATTAACACATTTTTCTTAAGCAGGATAAAATAATCATTAAATTTATTAACTAGATTTAAAAATAATGTAATATTTTTTGGAGGGAATATTAGTAAAATATTAGTATATAATATAATAGTAAAATGTTTCTGAAACATGCAAAAGACTCGCAAATGTATCTAAAAATAAATTAGACAATAATTACTAACCCGTTTCAAATAAAAAATATTTTTGTTGTTTGAGTAAAAATATATTACCAACATCTGCATTCAACAAATTAACTCCAAGTCAACTAACCTCCACATAAAAAGCCATTCAAAGAGTAAACCTGAAGTTTTTAACTCGAGGTTATTTTAAACCTTAAATTAGTTAACTAGTACTCTAACCTGACATTGAAACATTGGCCTCCTCACTAGCTTTCTCCACACTTCCCTAGCTTTGCATACTTCCTTCGATTCAACCACATCCATACACAGAGTCCTACCTGCTTCTTTTTTTTTCTTAAAGCTCATAATGTTTTTCTTTTCCACAAATTCGTCTACAATATTTAGCCACGTATTACATGGCCTATCCCTTCCTTTTAATCCACACACACGCACGCAC
>CABFWB010000034.1:294162-317927 GCA_902151455.1 Timema bartmani
ATTTATTTTTAATACGATCGCGCTAAACTATATATTCAGATTGTACGCATACATAATATCAATTACGATAATTTCATAGAGATAATTTAGGTAGAATTAAGAGTAAATGTGCCCATATTTTCGTGGAAAAAGATTGGGAAACCATTTAGAAAAAAAACACCTAAGTACAACCTGCTGCGATATGACCTCCAACCTTCCCGTTATTGGAAGTATTATTTATTGCTAGAGTGAAGCCGTAATCCTTTCGGCCACCGAAGCGAGTTATCCTGAAAATGAAGCTTAGGCTAATGGAAAAAAAAAGAATTTCAAGGTGGCATGAATATGTTAAACTAAACGTACACTACTTCCCATTCACCTCTCTCACGTGTATTTTTTTATTTTTTATTTAGCACCGCGTCTTACTACCCGTTCGGGTTGTACGCTTAAGTACTAAATACACTAATGGATTAGGAATAGGGAAGGTTGAACTTAGAGGAAGTGAACCCGCATTTGCGTGGAGGGAGAGTGGAAAAACCATTAAGGAAAAACCACCAAGGAAAAACCACCCCCAGTTCATCCGACTGAGATTCGAACCTCGATCTCCCCGTCCTCGGTGGTCTGGCTCAACACGACTGGCGCGTTAGCCAACTACGCCACCGAGGCGGGTCTCACGTGTATTAAAAATTATAAATGCTAGAAATTATATTACAGTAATAATTATATTGAGCGTCTGAGATACATCATTCGTGGCCCACTTTGTGGAAAAATTAACCAGTACTAATGTAGGCCTATGGCTGCCCAGAGGACGCCAGAATGTACTAATCGTACTTTCATCCCGTGGAAGTACTTTCTATGTCCCGATGAGATGAGATGAGGTGATGAGGATAGTGAGTATGAATGTGTGGAACCAGTGGAAAACACTTAAGCCTTACTAACCACACCCTGGTGACCGTTGGAGTAATTCCCCTTTCCCCAAGTTACCAGCCGTAAATCGAACTCGTGACCCCTAGGCTCATAGCCAGGTGCACTGGCCACTGCACCACAGGGCCAGTTGATATTACAGCTAATGTTGGATATAAATTATTATTTAACGTTTGAGTAACATTATTTTTTAGGATGGCTATTACCAATATTGAATGAATAATTATCTTTAAGCAGGTTATAATAATTTCGGTACTAGACGTAGGTCTAATAATTCAGGTAAATTAAAGGGAGATTATATTTGGAAGAAACATTTTAGAAAATACCATTTTTTGTTGCAGTCAGAAGTGATACTTTTTACCTTATATCTCTCATGCGTATTGATATTAGCCATGAACATTATTAGCTTAAGACCACACAACTTGACTCATACTAAATGAAAATTGTTTTAGTAGCTTTAATACTGTCTTAAAGATCTTACGATTTAGATAAATAAGGACAAACTAAGAAATTCATATTGATTAATTGTGAAATCTTTGAAACTTTTCCACCCTCCTACGTCACACTTTTGCAAATTAGACCTAACCTTAGTCATAAATGTACCTCACATAATGACCACACGTAAAATATGATGGATTTTTAAATAACCTACTAAAAGTTTGATAAAAAAATTATTTCAAGTGTAAACTATGGAGAATTCTGTTATGTGATACTCAATAAAATGCATAATATGTTACTTTAACTTCAACCTGCTGTCATTAACGTAATAGACCCTCTCGTTGAAGTATTTTATTCTTGAAAATAATGTTTCAATGCCTTATATCAATTTCAGGAGCCAAATTTAAAATACGTTTTGGCTTGTATATCATTAATAGCAAAAATTATATATTACAAAAAGGATTTTCTTTGATAGTACCTATCTATTAAAATGTGTCTGCTTTCAAAATATTCGGCTACATGATAATTAATAACTTATATTATTAACAAAATTCATAGTACAGGCTTTCACACAAACAATTATAGGTTTAATGGATGCTACTTGGACATAATAATACCCCATTGGGGAACAAAAAAGTAAGTGTAGATTTTAAAACAGCTTTGACTTTTAAAACCATAGTAAATAAAATGTTTATTTTATTGACGAATATGACGTCACGCTCTGTTTAGTTAAGTTATTACTAAAACTCAGCTACAGAATAGGCCTATAAATCGGGATGAATTCCACAATTATTAAAGAAACTTTTGAAGAGGACGTACGAAATAAGTACTTTATCAATATTAATGGGCTTTCCTACAGTAGTCAACAAAGAGCATGGTCGTATAATCTAAAAAACTTTTTAAATTAAGAGAAAAAGTTGTCATTAAATAACACAGCACCTTTGACAGAACTTCAAGAAATTTTTGAGGTCACCATGTGAAGAAAATTAAATCCTATGTTTGTTTTATTTATTTATTGCAAAAAAAAAGTTTTGCCATAAAAACTGCAAAAACACTGGCCTTTTCTCGCGCTCCCTTCTATACAATGTTAATGCTAAGCTGTGAGGCCTTTTTATCTGTCCGGATAGCCTATAGATACACATTTCGATATTTGAGTTGTATGTCAATTTACCAGCTCACAAATGTATGTTGAAGTGAAACATAACATATATTAAGACTCTTTATGCTTAACAACCCATTAGGTTATTCCCCTTGTAATTGCAGACGTTTTTAATACATTTATCAAAAAGTGCATATTTACAAGACTAAATTTATAAAATATACAAAAAATATAGAGTAAAAAACTACCTCCGCAGAAATATGGGAGAAAATACTAAGGGGAAAACAAATGCGGGAAAAAGACAAAAAAAGAATAGAACACAATGCGTTTGCAACTTTTATATAAATGCCATCTCTTCAGTCAATGTCTTCCCAAACAGTGTCGGCATTTTCTTTTCACTTGCCATTGTCAGAAGGTGGATGGTTTTTACGTACAATATTCTCTCTTTCTTGTGTTTTTTCTATCTTCATCTATTTCTCTCACAAATACATTTTATTCACCCTGTGTGTTTTCCTATTCTTTTCAGAATGTAGAAAAAAAAAAAAAAGATGATAGAAAAAAATAGCCATAGCAGTTTGCTTTGGTGTTCACTTCATCAACCTCTTACAAACATTTTTTTTTCACAGCTCTTCTTTCTTTTTCTTACATCTCATTCTATTTTTCTAGTAAATTTTACATTACCTTCATATGTTACTGTCTTTACAAAATAAATACATTAGAGCAAACTTTAAAATTGAAACAAAACGAAAAAAAGATAAAAAAAAACAAGCAACATATACAACAACAAAATGTCTAAAAGATAGAATAATATAATTTATGTTGGACAGTAGTCAAGGCTGTGATTTTTATCCCTGCCCTTGTCCCCAATGTTGTTATTACCGAGCAGTGTAGATGGGAAGTTTTTAACCCCTTGTGCTTTGCGAGCAAAGTCGATGATTAATGCTGTTTATATTTCATGTGGACAGAAAAAAAAATCAAACAAAAATATTTGTCTGTATATTTTTACCTATAAAAGTTTTATGTTGCTAGATGAAGAGATAAGTATGAACACTAGAAAAGGACGAAGTAAAAGTTTGTATCTCAATCAAGGGGATTACTTTCTTTAGCTATTTTTTTTTTTGTTTTGTTTAAAATTTTGAATAATAAACTACTAGACAATTGAGACCGGCACACAATATTTTAGCTATAATAATATAATTTTAGAGGTAAACTTTGATTTATAGTTTTGTATTCATACCTTTTCTAAACAAGATTTTTTTTCCCCGCGGTGTCTTAGTCTTAATTAAACGTACATCGGGGTAGAGGTGAGGAATATATATTTTTAGAGTAAAGTGAAAAAACATTAGTGGAGGTAGGTTATACAAATAATTTAGGGAAAAAAACACTAACAATAGACCAACCTGGATTTGAGCCCAGATCTCTTAGTCACCGGCATGCCAGACTATATTAGTCTAGCATTTAGTACCATGTGTTTATCGATGTGAGTTTCAAGGGTTATAAAACACTAAATCCACCGGCATGCCAAACTAGATTGGTCTAGCATTTAGTACCACGTGTTTATCGATGTGAGTTTCAAGCGTTATAAAACACTAAATCCAAGAATAAGGAGGGTAACGAGTGGAAGGTATAGAGTGTATGGGAAAAAATGGACCATTATTTAGTAATGAATGCTCATTAATAAAAAGACAAGTTTTGAAGCTTATATCGATCGAATTGGCTCCGTGAATGGCGTGATAAATTTTCTACCAAGAGTGAAACTCTCAATTTATTTATGGGTGCACTAATATTGAAGCTATGGTTTCATATTCTCTGTCCAAGCTAAATCTTGTTTAGTGACAAATATTTATACTCCATTCACGGTAGGAATGAAAGGTCTTTCTTCCTACCAATATCCTATCATATAATAGATTTCTGGTAGGGAAAAAGGCCTTTCAGAAAACAATTCCTACGCTGAACAGACTTTAGTTTTTGAAGAATTTGGTAGGCCCTCTATAAACAATAACCTGTTGCTTTGTAGAACTTATTTACTTCACATCAGGAGGTCAAGTACTTTATATATATATATAATGTTTAAGTTTAGTGGTTTAGTGTACTAATGTTGTAATGACAAATATACTTACAATGCAAAAAAATAATTAACAATTAGGAATTTGATAAATTAAAGATCTATAATTGGAACAAATTGTTACACATTAAGTGATACTGCATATATAATTTTAATAAAATCAAATTTATCAAGATGGATGGTAGTATAACATGATTATTCAAACCTACATCGATAAGTAAATAATCCGCCTCGGTGGCATGGTTATCTAACGCGTTAGTCGTGATGAGAGAGACTGCCGAGAACGGGGAGATCGAGCTTCAAGTCTCGGTCGGGTGAACTGGGTGTGGTTTTTCCTAAATGTTTTTCCACTCTACCTCCACGGAAATGCGGGTTCACTTCCTCTAAATTCAACTTTGTCAATTCCTAACCCTTCAGCGTAATTAGTACTTAAGCTTATAACCATATCGGGTAGTAAGACGCAGTGCGATGCGACTGTAGTTATATAATACTATATTTAGGTCAATATAAAACTATTTATTGGAGGAAAAATGTTCAAAACTTAATTTTTTACTATGAGATTTCCTTAGTAACTTGTAATATGTTACCTTTAAAAGAAATTCGTACCAAGATAATAACTATTGATAAATTTATAAAGTCTACGAAAAATTTTAACCAATGAACATTTAAATAATCGCTCAGATTAAATATATTTAATATGAATTTTCTAGATATTCATAAATGGATTCCCTTATGCCTTTGGTTTTACAGCAAGCCTTTTCAAAACTTGTGTTATAAAAATATGACACCGAGTAATTTTAAACTTTAAACAATTTGATGATGTATGTGAAAGTTTAAAAGTAGTCCGTTATTTGGCTACATAAACAAAATAAAATGAAATGTTTATTAAATTCACTCTTTTTTCTTAGTAAGAATCCATAAACCAGATACCAAGATAATTTAAGGCTATTTTTGAAATTTATATATCATGATTAGAAAAGGTTGCTCTAAGAAAAAAGTATCATCAAATTTTAATCATTCTTAAAATATCTCATAATTATACTTAAGAGTTTAATTTATAGTTTAAATTATAATTATTTTATAAGATTGAAAAATCAAACTGTTCAATACTTTTACTTGTGATTCGAAATTGCTATTCAATTTTTAAATTCAAACTTTAAAATTTATTTACGATATGAGTAATACTTGGAATTGTTAACTGTGTTATTTCCAATAGTAAAAAAAATTCATAAATGCCAACAACCAAAAATAATTGTATGGAAATAATTCGTAGAGATTTAAAATTTCTCACTGGTTTCACAACCACTAAAGAGCCACCAATAAAAAGAGTTCAACAAATTTATTACATACGTTGTGATTTCACATTTTGTGGTTGGTTACATGACGTGCGAACTATCATTAAAGGTTTTTATTTACATTCTCTTTCGAATTTCTTCAAGTACGGAACTTTTTATTAGGACGGGAGATTAAAGAAGAGGCGCCGGGATTGGTCGCCAAATGAGATTTTAATAGTCGAGGAGGCAAGGTCCATCATGGTTGAACAATCTCTCCGAGCTACTATCCCCCTACTCTGTGTTTACTGGAGGATTATTGTTATTAGAGGACGTCTTTAAATGCGGTGGTGGTGGTAGTTGGCATAAAACCATGGAGGAATCTTTCAGTTACAGTCCATCTAATATAAGATGAGAGGGGATACAGGCAAAAATGGTGTAATATTCTTGTACTATCGTATACTCTTTATAAAATCTATAGTTGATACCAAAAAATTACGTAATATTCTTGAACCATCATTATACTCCATCTAACATAAGCTGAGAGGAGATACAAAATAAAAAAGAGGATGTAATATCCTTGCATTAATATTGCATGCTGTCCAAAATAAACTCAGAGGTGATACAGAAAAAAAAGCTGTATTAATTAAAAGCCATTACAGTCAATACAAAATAAGGTGAGATACTATACAAAAAAAATTGGTGTAATATCTTGTTAATATAAAAACATTTGTGTACTGCCGTTACAGTTAATCGGACACAATCTTAGAGGGTGTATGATATTTTTTTTTTGTAATATCCTTCCCATATTATTACTGTTAATCTAAGATAAGGTGAGAGTAGGTACAAAGAATATTTATTAATATTTTTGAACCATTATTTTCCATTTTAATGTTCGGGAAGGACTAACCCCAAAAATCAATCACATGAATAATGCGTATTGACTAAAAGCAATTATTTAACACTCGCAAATGAATTTAAATACTTTGAATGAGGTAAATTTAACAACTTAATTTTTTGTTACTTTGCATGGCTACCTAGGGCAACGCTTTTCTTTGCAAACAGATAGAAAAAAAAATGCTCTTTCATTTTTATTTCTTCCGAGCCAGGTTTTAATAAATTTTCAAAAAAATCTAATCAAAATTTTAAAATTCCAGCTTTGATGTTCACACTTTAAAATTTCAACTGTTTTCTTATGATAGATTTTGCACAAAGCTCATGATAGACAAACAAACTCTTCATTTTATTAATATATAAGATAGAAAATCATTTAAAGAAATATTAGAAATAGCCTCATAATGTTTCGGTAAAATATCAAATAGTTGGTCTTGTCTACAGCCTATATAAAGCCTCTTTTTACTGTATTTAGCTGTAAAATATACGTGTTGGCTCTATTGAGTGTTTAAAAATTAGAACGTCGTTTACAAGAAATAATTTTTTTATAAAGACCGGGAATATAGTCCATCATTTTGACTTCCAGCCCGTGAAAAACTAAATTATACCAACTGAAGCGTTCAACATTTCCCCTTCCTGGGTTTTTACGACACTTTTAAATTTGCTGGAGTGGAACGACAAAGGGGAATATCTTTCACGCAGATTTGGTCTAGTTAAGAGGAAACGGTGAGAACATTTCACTTCAGAAACAATTAAATTGACATATTTATTAGTTGGATAGTAGTATGAGCGTGAAAACAGGAATTTTAATGAGCCTTCTCTTATTTAAAAAAATATTTAATAAACATGAAGTGATTAGACTAGTTTAAATTATTTACGTTTAATGTGTGACCAAGATTTGTGGACTAAAGTTTAAAAACGCGTTTAGGATATTTATTTAGCGTTCATTGAAAAAGTTTGTTTGTGAAATTTGTATGTCTATACATTACGCATAAAAGTATTACTTGTATAATTTGGTTAATTATTTGTTTCTCAATCTATATTCATCCAAACAAATTTATTGGCCTCAACAAATTATTTTGAATAAAATCTGTACAATACTACCATTTGTATACTTAATTCGTTGAATGTGTCAACTTAGTGCAACCAAGAAAAATATTCAACTTTAATGTTTGCCACAAATTAATATAGAACTTCCCCTAAATTTAAATAAATAATTGCACAATTTGCTGAATTGTCTACATATTCAGGCAATCTTTATTTTTTAATATCCTTTTTAATATTTTTATTAACTAAAATAATAAAAATGATAAATTGTATTTACAAACACTTTCAAAATCACTCGTACTATACAAGTAGTTCTGAAAATATATGTTTAAATTACCTCCAAATCACATCTTCAAACTCCATAGACTTGACCTACAATTGAACTATACTGGCCAAGCAGTTGCTGTCTGCTGTTAAATATAGTACCAACTTCTGCTGATAGAGGGTGTCATGTGCTCAGCACAACTAACCCTATTACCACTAATATCAGTTTTCTAGACCAGAACCGCTACCATTTTTCATTCAGGTAGCTCCTAATTGGTTCTCAAAAAGGATGGGTTGATCCCATTCCAGGTACACTGCTTCGCAGATAAATTCTGAAAGTGCCGGGAAACGAACCCGGGACTTTTGGATCCATGACCGGGAACTTTGGATCCATGACCGGGAACTTTGACCATTACAGAGGTGGTCCTAAACCATTTATAGAGTTTTAAAATAAAATGCAATATATCTTCAAGTCAAAATTAATATAATATACTTATAGCAGATGAACTGATGACTTAGGGATTAATCTTAATTAAGCAGAGTTGTAAGAGTCATGTTTACGTGAGTCAGAACCAAAACACGGAGTCAGGTCGTTAATATCGGGGTCCCGTAGCCCATGATAGATTGTTACTAACGAACCAAAGAGAAATGTATCACAACATAAAATTGTTTCTAAGAAAAAAAAAGAAAAGATAATGATTAATTATTCATGATGTTTATCATGATCTTGAAGCATTTTATTTTGGTGTTTCTATTTAATTTTTACTTATTGTTAGACATTAATTTGTAATATAATCCACTGCCCATTGAATATTTTTCAAAACTCACACAACCAAAAGTTTTATACGTGTATTTTTGACTTGTGAAAATCTCTTTTAAATGTCGCTTAATCTTGTTTAATATGTATACACCCTGAACACACATGTAAATACCGGGAATATGAAATTTGAATAAAAAAAATGATTTCCATATACTTCCTTTTGTAACTGTAATATATTGAGGTTAATACTTCAAAACGCCATTTGAATTGAAACTAATAATTTATTTAATAATTATTCTACAATATGAAATGACATATACATTATTGTACTAATTAAGTAATGATGGCTTGATATTGTAACTTTTTTGCCGCGTTATGACATTTTCACATATATTTCTATAATGAATTAATTTTTAGCGAATACTAATAGTTTGTGATCTTTTTAATTCTAAAAAATTCGTTGTTATACTAAAAGTTTTTTGACACGTTTGCTCATAGTAAGAACTTGCAATGTTACGTAGAAACGATATAAACTCTATTTTCCTCTATGAAATATATTGAAAACTACATAATCATAAATTTACTACTTATATTCTAAAGAAATATTAAAATTATTTACCTGTTTTTGTTCATAATTCCTTTGAGTAGACTGCTAAAACATTGGCCATCCTGATCAATCGCATGTCCTACTGGAGCGATCATAGTCAATCATTCAGCCATTTATCGAATTGAAATTGATTCCTTGCAAATATATTTATTTACGTCATGTCAGTAAACCATTTTCACTTCTAATCTCATAATCTAAGCTGCAAAATTAAATTAAAAACAGACATAAATTATTATTAATATTTAAATTAGTTCAACTATTTTAAATTTGTTAAGAGTAAATAGCCGAAGCTATATTAATGGTAATTACTTCAGTTAGATATCATATTCTGAAAATTGAAAAATAACACCTAGACACGGGAATCGTCCAAAGGTCCCGGGTTCGATTCCCGTGTTCAGGTGTCATTTTTCAATTTTCAGAATATTTTAAAAAGGTTTTTCTGTTCAAACAATGTTTCAAAAAATATATTGATTATTTACCTTTATTTAATTCATTCTTTGATATTTATTTCGAGGTTTATAATAATTCATGCTGGTAATATGTACTAATAATTGTAATACGTACTAATTACGCTGACAAGTTAGAGATGAGGAAGATAAGATTTAGAGGAAGTGTACTCGCATTTACATAAAGGGAGGGTGTAAAACCATTTGGTAAAAACCACCCTCAGTACACCAGACCGAGATTCAAACCGCGTTCTCCCTGTGCTCGGCAGTTTAGGCTAGCACGAGAATGACGCCTAAGGCAATGTAGCCACAAATGTAGGTTTAAATTAATTTAAATATGGTCCCTTTAATACGGACAGTGCCGTAATTTACAATTATTTACAGCCTGTGTGTTGATATTCATTAGTAATTATTTTTCTAAATATTAATAATATATCTCCCTGTAGTTGTAGGGAGTCATGCTAATCCAAGGCCATGAATGACTCTCGTTTTAAAATAACGTCCCTCTTGTAGACCTTCCTCCGCATGAGTTATGTCCCGACGTGCACTCTTTTTACTTTTAAAGAGCCTTGATACGTTCATTTGTAGACTTGTTTGTGGGAACTTTCTAAAACATCCTATGAGACGTGTGTGATCTTTGCGTCTCGGCTCAGTGGACCCAGGGATGTATCACACAATATTACCGATTTGATTTTAAAAGACACATTCCTTTTCTCACTCACGCGTGGGAGTGAATAAGTTCTTGTGTAAAGGATTTAGGTGGGATGGTTTTCTTCGTGAGTTCAGGTGGAATGTAAGTAACCGTGAGTTCAGGTGGAATGTAAGTAACCATGAGTTCAGGTGGAATGTAAGTAACCGTGAGTTCAGGTGGAATGTAAGTAACCGTGAGTTCAGGTGGAATGTAAGTAACCGTGAGTTCAGGTGGAATGTAAGTAACCGTGAGTTCAGGTGGAATGTAAGTAACCGTGAGTTCAGGTGGAATGTAAGTAACCGTGAGTTCAGGTGGAATGTAAGTAACCGTGAGTTCAGGTGGAATGTAAGTAACCGTGAGTTCAGGTGGAATGTAAGTAACCGTGAGTTCAGGTGGAATGTAAGTTACCGTGAGTTCAGGTGGAATGTAAGTAACCGTGAGTTCAGGTGGAATGTAAGTCGTCGTGAGTTCAGGTGGAATGTAAGTCGTCGTGAGTTCAGGTGGAATGTAAGTCGTCGTGAGTTCAAGTGGAATGTAAGTCTTCGTGAGCTTAAGTTTAACGGAATTCAGCACAAGTTAAGCTGGGATTGGAATCACCCCGAATAAGGGTGAGTTTTAAATCTTAAATTTAAATGGGAGTCACAAATATTTTGAGCACCTGTGAATTCCCAATTATCTTGAAACCAAAACAATTACTTCAAGTAATATTTCGAAAAACTCACTGTTTTTTTTAACATATATCAATGCGTATAACCTTAAGAGGTAGTAAGAAGCTGTAATAAAAAAAATAAAAAAACAGATTAAAACGTAGGACCAAGCAGCTTTCATCTAAAAAACAAGTTTTTAAAATATATTTCAAACATTAATAAAGTTTCCAAAACTATATAAAAACAACTCTTTAGCTGTGAAAGCAGATAAAAGGAGATACGACGGGAGAGGTGACGTCACAGAAAGATGCTAGGCGTCGCAGCTGCTAGGGCCATTTCTTACGTGTTTTAAGTTTGTTGTTTGATCGTGTGTTAAAAGATATCCGTGTCTAGTAGTTTTTCTGACATACCTCACGTAACTTACATGTATAAATCTTTTGGACAGTGTCAAGGGTGGTGGGGAATGACTTGTAGGAAAAGTCACAAACTGCCATCGGTCTCGGGTCAATCAATTATGTTACTGGTTTATTTGCCAAAGCTTATATGTTTATGTATATACCTTTATGTGAAATATTTAGAATAAACTTTACAAACAGATGTTTATATCAGAAAAGTCCATCAAATTAGCTTGATACACCCACGGTTTAATTTTAAAATTATTAGATAATACAAACTTTTTTTTACCTACAAAATTAAAACATTTTATTAATTTATTACTTTTACTACTTTTACTACTTTTAACGCCGCCTCATACTATCCGTTCGGGTTACACGCTTATGTACCAATTATTAATGGTTTTAGTTACATTAGGAGGAAGTGTACCCTATTTGCGTGGAAGAAGAATGGAAAACAATTTTGGAAAACAAATCCTTAACACACCCGACCAAGATCCGAACCTCGGATCTCCCCATCATCGGCAGTCTAGCCTATTGAAGAAAGTATGTACCATATGTATTGCAACTAACCATCAAAAGTGACGGTTGCAGTTCACAAGAATCGATATATGACTACTGGAAAATATATATAGTAAATTTTTATATTTATTATAATTAAAAGGAGAGCCCTTTCTAAGAAAATTGTACTGTCGTATCAAACGCCCAAAGGTTTCAAAGTGAAATTAATGTTTTATCCACACCGTTTATCTTGTAGCCCTAGGCTATCTCTGGATGGATTGAATTGCCAGTTTCAGGGAGGCTTAGGTTCGAATCTTCGCCAGGTGTGTTGAAGGTGGTTTTTAAAAGGCTGATTCAGTGGTTTTACCAGCCCTTTATTGTCTGAAATAATGCTTTAAACTTTCTCTAAAATCTTCCCTCCACAGCTTTTCTCCTTAGATTAAGTGGTTAATGTAATTGGTATTTTTTGGTGTTTTTTTAGCACCACGTCCTATTACCTGTTTAGGTTATACGCATATGTACTAATTATGCTAATGAGCTAGGGATGAGGAAGGTTGAATTTAGAGGAAGTACATCCATATTTGAATGAAAACTATTTCGGAAAAATTAAACCTCGGTACACCATACCTTGATTTGAAGTCAGATCTCCCTCTCATCAGCAGTCTAGTCTAGCACGTAAGTGATGCCCTAGACCATGTGACCACAGAAGCAGGTATGTAATTTGGGTTAAATGCCTTATTTTTAATGATTTTAAGTGTTCGGTTCTCAGTTTGCGTGACATTATTATTATTATTGTTATTATATTATTTACTTCACATAGCCTAATATCCGTCCATACTACCTCCATTTTGTACATTTTGTCAGCCATGGAAAGAGAAGAAATTTAGTGTTAATACTAAATGTACCCGCAATTGCTTCGGTTGGGGGAGGAGAGAAAATGTTCGCCTACTTTATCTTAGTACAATCAATCGAATCCTGATTAATAACCTTCCTGAGCGTATAACCTGAAAGGTTAGTAAAACGCGGTACTAAATAAAAATAAAAAATAACCTCCCTATCACCGTCAAACCAGATTAGACGACTTTTGCGCTCAGTACACATGTTTGATGCGGGTAAAATAAACGTTTACGTAATTCTACATGGCACTCTTTTAAAAAAAGAACTTGTACTCATGTGAAGAATAATAGTGAGTAAAACATTAGTCCCCAGGTGTAGATAAGTGACCTTGTGAAATACCAACCACCCCCTGACCTCTCTGTATTAGTTATAACCGGACTGTACCCGCATGATCGTGTGACAGTAAAACATGGGACACCGATCCTCACTCGCGCAAAGTGTTTTGTCGCACATGAACAGCTCCACTTCCCACATTCCTTCACGCACTCAAAGAGCGAAGTATACCTCCTTCTAGAATATTTCAAGACACTCTGTAAGCCCTGGGCTCATTACTCTAAACGTGAGATAGTACTGCGGTAAGTTGGTATTATTATTATTATTATTATTATTATTATTAGCACTGCGTCTTACTACCCGTTCGGGTTATACGCACTTACGCTAATGTGTAATGGTAGGGTGATTGTGAAATGAAATGAAGGACCTACGGTTTAACGTGGAATCTGAACCACGGTGGAGGCCTGGCATTCCTCACATTCCCAAGTTGTGATTAATACACGTCTTATCTCAGAGGTGAAGGAAGGGTTTGGCAATCAGATAAATCTGTGCCGGGACCGAGGGTTGAACCCCAGACACTCAGCACAGAAGTCTTGACACCTTATTCCTAAACCAACAGGTCACCGGTAAGTTGGTATTTTTCCATCCCTAACTTTTGTCCATTTACTTATGTGGTACACTCATGAGCCAACCGATTAAAGAAATACTCACAATATAACTTATTTATATAAGAAACAACTTGGCTTAATCTAGCTAATTTCTTCTATTTTTTTTTGTTGCCATTTTGGGAATAAAAATCATTTATTTTGTCACCGAATCTTACTACCTGTTTGGGCTATACGAATAGGTATTTTTTTATAATGTCATAAGGTTGGTAAAAAAAGTATTTCAGATATGATATACTCACATTTGTGTGGAAAGAGAGTGAGAAACCATTTAGGGGGAAAAAAACACTCAATAGACCAAACCGGGATTCAAACCCGGATCTCCCCGTCATTAGCAGGGGTCTAACATGAGAATGCTTTATTTGACCGCTCAGCCACTGAAACTGGTTCGAACCCATTACTCTAGACTCTTTGTTTATTTATTTTTTTTGTTATTTAAAATATGTATTTGCTATCTAGGTCAGTGATTGATATGAACACAAATTAGAAGTACGTTAACTGAAACCACAAACACAAAATATCTCGATATATTCGTAAAATACCATTACAGAATTTGTGAAATTTCTTTCTTTCACGGAGGGTAAGATAAAAAGTAATAATTCACATGTCACATGTCTTCCAAAATAGCCAGCTGCCGTGGAGATATTTTTATATTTGTTTTACAATATGCACATAAATGGTATTCTCATTTTTTCAATTCCTATTATTATTATTATTATTATTATTATTATTATTATTATTATTATTATTATTATTATTATTATTTATTCGCATATTTCAGTATATCTTTGATTTGAGTTTTTTATATTAAAATTAAGGCACCTTATCCTTAACAAGAACAAAAAATGTTAATTTTTCATAGTCGGTTCAAACTAGTTTAGTTGCATTCAATTTAAAAAAATACAGTTTTATGATGTAAAGTGATAATCGTACAATATACTTGAATATAATAAATGGCGATGTATAGAAAATTAAAAAAATGCTAAATTTTCTAATGACTTATTAAAAGTTTTGGATTTTTTAAAAAACTTTTTATAGCTCTAAGTTAAAGGTATGTATAAATCATATTACAGGAATAGTTTTGTTTTTTATATATATATATATATATAAATATATATTACAAAACTATTCCTGTAATATGATTAAAAACTGAATACTTTACCTAGAACAACAAACACAATAACATGCACGAGAAAGTTTGTGGAATACACTTTGTATAATTTTATTCAAAGCATATTATATTTTATAAATAGTGATTAACTAAAGTATGTAATTAGGTGATTTCAAAATAAGGAAATATATAAAATAATCATAAACATCCTAATTTTATATAGCACAACAAGGTTTTAAAAACCTTTATAACTATGCGTGTTTTATAGGTTAAGTAAAAAAATAATCTGTAAGTTCTAGGCATTTTTCATCATTTAGCTCAGAGGTATTAATCAAAATAAAAATTTAAATAAAATAATATGTATATTGATTAGGATATAGATACATTCATAATAGTAATAGTCTGTGTATATCCAGGGGGGTCACTCCGGGGGGGATTAGGAGGTGTCACCCCCTTCCCCCCAATGTTGGTTAAAAGCTTGAAATTTAGGAATTTTGTGAGATTTGAGATCTGGAGTTGGGAAAATCTAGGCTTATTCTTTACTCCATTACTTTCTATTATGAAAGTCCTTAACCACAGACTTGTACAGACAAACTTAAAATTTCCCAACTGTTGATCCCTACGGTACAAAAAATCCCAACTTCAAAAATCATCGAACATTGAAAGGAGATTCCTTCTGTAGTAAATTGTAGAAAGCTTAATTAATCAAGTTTTCTATTAGTGCCGTTGTCAGTAGGCAGAGACAACGGCCAGTCAGTGTATGCCGCATGCGGTATGGAAACGAATGCTAAGGGAATATGAGCTGCCCAGTAGCAAAATTTCACTCGGCCAACAATGTTTGAAGTGGCAGCATTGTCAGCCAATGTTTTGTTTATGGTTTAATGTTTTAGTTATAAATTTCGTGGCTGCTTGACTGTTGCAGTTTTATGTAAATTATGGTTCAAATTATCATATGCTGTATAACCAATGCCTTAATTAGGGCTTTATTACATTTTGAAGGCATAAATGCAGGGAATGTTACTCAGCATTTTATTGTTTTCTTATCGAAAGCTTTGACTGTTGAAATGAGGACATTGAGGTTAGTGATAATGTTTGACTTCTGAAATACATATTAATTTTTCTAGCAAATATCCATACTAGTTTGGATTGAACTGATGTATCTTATTTCATTGTTTATTTAAATAAGCTCAAAGAACAATGAAGGAAGAGGAGTAATGGGGCTGTGTTACATTGTTACAACTCTTATAATTTTTAATTTGATTAAGTAGACTGCATTAGACAAAAAATATTTTTTTTTCACCCTTTAATATTTTCAAATTTGGTATACATATTTAAATTCGTTATTTAGTGTTCGATTCGCATGAAATTTTGTATAACCCTTTTGTTAAGAGTGCTGATTTCGAATTTGCTATAAGTTATTTAATAAAATTTCAAGGAAAGCTCCTTCACCCTCACGCGCTAAATCACAAAATGTTTTGAATAGTTTATTGGCGTAAAAGTATTAACATTTTAGGGCAACTTACATGGGGTTATGAAGCAGGAAATTGGTAGACAGGTATCAAAATACTGTAGGAATATCGTTAAATTCCATTTTTTGTTGCTTTATTATACAGTTGAAAATGTTTTTAAATAAACATGGCCAAATTTCTAATTTTTTAATAAAGTGATGAGCGAGTTCTACAGCTCAGGGAGCTTACTAGTTAAATATTGCTTTCAAGTGTGTAATAATAAAGCAGTGGTTTCCAACCTTGGGGTCACAGCGTGTTTTGTGTGGGGTCAAATTATAGAGGTTTTAGCTTTATATTTATTTTCTAAGGATTTTAATGATTATAAGAAGATGCATAATTCTAATAGAAATGTAAGTTATTAAAGTGCTAAAACGACCTAGTTAATGATTAGGTTACTTTTGGCTATTCCATTCTGATAACTTCTTGTTTGCTTGTTTACTGTGGCAGCCTTGTAATGCTGCTAGCATAATATAAAATCATCTCCCAACCCCGGGCTTGTTGATTCTCTTTTACTACATATTAGTCGCATATAATCATTACTATAATCAATTTATAATAATTAAAACAAGCATTAGTGGACATGCGGGTTTAATGTCACGCTCTTTTCGTTTGGTTTGTTAGTGAAGGTGAAGTAAGGATTTTAATTCTGACCAGGTGTAGTTTATCCTAATATCCCTCCAAGCAAATAGGGGTACATTTCCTCTCATTTGACCTATCCCACTGGTGTAGTTAATTTTAGATAGTCCTGGCGTGTAGTAATACACAGTGAAAAAACCTAAAATCTAGGATTTGAACGCTTTTAAGTTATTAAAGGGTCGCGATGGCTGCAGAGAGAAAAGTTGTGGTCATAAACTACAAAATGTTGGAAACCTCTGTAGTAAAGTCAGTTAAATTTTTTAATCTAAAATACACGATCAGAACGATATCTACAAATCTAAATAAATATATTTAAGCTCAATTGGATATTTAGCTCAGATGCAGGTAAACGGAAATAAATAATAATTTAAGTTATTTCCTTATGCACTGAAAATGCTTTGTAGATTTAAAAATCCAGTGTGAACAAATAAATACATTTAAAATTACAGTTACCTAAAAGCTTGGTTCAAGGCTTGATTATCACCCCAAATTAAAAAAAANAAAAAAAGCCCCCCCCCCCCTCTCCGTTCTCAACATTGCCCTTTTTGTAATCTCCTTTGATACTTGGGAATTTTTCTAATTTCAAAATACTTAGAGTTGGTAAAAACACTGGTTCACCCCCCCTACCCCCAAATATATTTCGTGCAAATCCCCTGTGTATAGCCTATGACAGACTGAGTATAACGACACAACCCAACAAAACCTAACCTTCAATTAGTTGATGCATATGTTGGGTCAGCTTGAAAAGTATATTGCTGTCAGTTAATTCTAGTGAATAATTGTGGATAAAGTGAGATTTAACTAAATACATTTTATTTGTATTAAATAAACAACTAAATTTCTTTATACAATATGTGTTGGTGAATAATTTAAGATCTTAAGGGTATTATTTTCCCCTATTTGATACCTCACTTACTTTAACACCCTGGAAAAGGCCCCTTACAATTGATCAAGTCTGAAAAGGGGCTTTGATAGATTTACAAGGTTTGACTTTGTGACTTCAATAGACATTGAGAACGCTTGTTTAGCTATAAACTGCCTCATTCTCAAAATATAGGCACTAGATATATTATCGGTAAGAAACATACATTCTCTTTAGATAAACTTTAAAAATTGTTGCAAGGATTAGTTTTGTGTTAAATTTTGTCACTACTAGAGATAGGCCCTGTTTAGTGTTCAGATTCCTAAATAGCATTATTGGACTGTATTATTTTAAGTTTTTACTTGTGTTACGGCGTTCCACATGCTGTAAAACTGTTAAAATAAACCCTAATCGATACTTGTATTTATCCCACTAATCTTCAAAGATGACTAAGTCCACACTAATTTAGCAATGTAGGCCTACCTTTCTTTCTAAAATACCGATTAAGGTGGGATGGAAGTGTATGCGAGAAAAAAGCCAGTGTTTTTGCAGTTTTTAAGGCAAAACATTTTTTTACCAACATAAATAAAATTTACTCTAGTACAAACATAGAATTTAATTTTCTTCACCTGGTGAACTCAAATTTCTTGAATATCTTTTAAGTGTGAGCTAGAATTTAATGACAACTTTATCTCGTCATTTAAATGTTTCTCATCTAATCCCGTTATGCTCATGACAGATATTCAAGAACTGTGTATATAACAACGTAAAGAAAATTAAACTCTATGTTCGTACTGGAGCAATAATTTTTATTTTAGCCAAAATAAGTTTTGTCATAAAAATTGCAAAAACACTGTCCTTTCCTCGCGTCCCGTTCCATTCCACATTAACTCTTCATTTTTTTTTTGAGCAAATTCATTATTTTTTGGACACATGGTGATCATGTTGGAAAATGTTAACAATATTTTTAAATAAAAAATAATACGAGCAATATTTTCCTCCAATTTAAGTGTACAATTTCATGCTTATTTTATCTAAAATATTTTTGTTTGAACGTAAAAATATGTGAACCTGCATAGTGTTAACAGAAATCTAACATCGGTGCTGAGTATTAAATGTAGTAGCTTATAGATGCAACCTGTAGATCCTTCATCGTGTTTTGAATAAGCTACTTAATATGTGACACAAAATAAACATACTCTACTACCAAACAAACAGCAAAAGTGTCACCGATGGAGAACCAGAAAGATATAAACGTAGATAAATATTTTTACTCTCATAACAAATGCCTTTAGAAAAAAAAATTTACGAAAACTCTTTTTTGCGGTGACATAAGATTTAAGAACGAGAAATCAAAATAATCGCAACTATTTATCATTCAGACATAACTTAAATTGAATGCTTTTCTTTTAACGTGTGAAAATTCTTTTAGAAATAAAGTATACTTTCGTGTGTTTTTTTTTCTTTTTATAGTTTTTGTAAAACATAGATTGTATAAATTCCACCAAGACAGAATCGTCGCCGACGTTTTTTTTTATTTTTTAAATAGTAATCTTCCCTTAGAGCCCGAAAACAAGCTCGTAGAATTGAGGTAAGAAGTAGCGAGCGAAGTCTCAGGTACGACTTAATGAATTCCTGCCTCGGCATTGTCTGGTATTAATGAGCTGTCAGTGAGGAACACGCCATTGCGAGTATAGAGACATTGACAGAAAGACCCCTCCAAGAGCCGGCTTAGGAGGACTACGGATTGCGCCTGACCATGTATACTTGCACGCGATACAGGCACACACGGCGAAGCAGCGTAACATTCTAGGGGGCAAATGTAGGGCCACACTATAATTCCACTGCCGAGTAAAAAAGCTGAATCAAGAAGGAGGGCTATTTTTATATTTTATGTGAAATAAAAAACGTGACCCTTTTAAACAATTTATTTAATTTTCATACTAGCACTAATCGCAAAATAGCTTAACTCTATAACATAAACAACACTAAGTATCGCCCGATAATTCATTACTGTGAAAGAACCCCATATTTTACCAATGGTAAAATTTTTGACCATGCCAGGAATTAAACTTTCAACCCTTATCTAAGTACAATTTTGTGATACCTACTGATCCAAGGTGTCGGTTATGTCTGACTATTAATGCTAGCTAACTAGATACCCCCACTACTTTCTGGAAATCAAAATTAACGTTATAGACAAAATCATATTATTCCAGCACATCCCAAACGTGATTTGGTTTCTTAAAGCATCCAAGGTGTTAACAGCTAATCTAACATCTTATAAGGCAAAACCATATTTCGTATGCATATTACGTTCAGGACTAAATTAATATTTGATACTGTACAGTGAGATGACTATTTATTTAATTAAAAGGAATAAAAAGGTTTGCTGATGACAGGGAGAACGGGTTTATAAACCAGGTTAGGTATATTATATGTGGTTTTACTCAATGGTCACCAACTCTCCTTCAACGGAAATACGGGTGGATTAAATTTAAAATGCTTTCTTCCTCATCCCTACTCAATTAGAGTAATTATCATATATGTGTATAGGCTAAACAGGTAGCAAGACGCAGTGATAAAACAAAAAATTTAAATACTCGTATTTACATTTCACAATAATTCAATTGGAAATTATATGAGAAACCACGATGAGAAAATAAAAACACCAACCCACTATGCCATCGAGAAAACACCATCTTAAAAATTCAGAATCAAAATTGTTACTACACATATAATTCATTCGGTATTCAACTCAAATGATATGTTATATCAGAAGCTAATTACTGGATTAAAGTAAATTATTGAATTAAAGTTGAGCTAAGATGCTAATGGCAGTGATATTTTACGATAACAATACAAAAACTTCCACCTTTGTCACAAGCATGAATACGAACAAGAGATGTCTAGAATGAACGTTAGTGAATCGGTTAATAAAGGGTAAAACTAAGTTCATTTTGGTAGCTTTCCAGGATAAATTAAAAATAATTGTATTGCCCCATCATTTATTTAGATCACTTTAATTTTTTTTAGAAATTTTGAATCTTACAATAATTTTATTTCCTGGTTCTTTGGTTTTACTTTATTTAAAGATATTTCTCTTTTTTTTTTACTTATTTATGTTCTTCACCAACTCGGCTAAATAATATTTATTAATGTATAAACTTGAAAAAAAAAACAGAATTTACAAATTGATATAGGCTATTTTAAATATGAAGAAATATTTTTATTGAAATAATTTCACACTTTTATTTTACTTTCATAATATTAGAGATCTGTTATCTAGACCAACAAGCAAGTGAGAATTTATTCTCACTTTATCACCAATCGATCACCAAAGTTAAAAGTTTTGTTTGAAAAAAATATTTAATTCATATTTTGACCTAGCTCCTTTCTAAAAATGTACCAATTCATTTTATACCATATTTATATCAACACAATCTTTGTAACGTTCGTAAACAAGATAAAATCAATGCATGACTTTAAAGATATCAATTTAATTCAAATAACTTAACCTAGTACCGAATACCTAACCGAAACGCTTACTCCCAGATCTTTAGTCTTATACATTCCAGTACCGATACACATTCAAGCTTGAAGAGATAAGTTACCCAGAGTCAAGAGTGATCCCCCACATAGCCACTAGGCTAGGTTTGTGGACCATAAACTATTTATTTGAGATATTAAAATGTAGTGTTCTTCTAATTTTACTACATTTTACCTTACATCAATTACTGTTTCAAGTTTTGGTCAATTTTTTATTCAAGCCATATATTTTCCACCACCGGTTTGTTAGGCCTGTCGCAGCTTCATATCCATTATAATCTTAACTTCAGACTAGTACAGGCACAACATCCCATCCCCGGCCGTTAATTTATCAATGTGAAAGTTTAAACTCGTATTTACATCAGTGATAAATTTTCTGCCATGTCGGGAGTTGAACCAGGGACCCTTATCTCAGTAGGCAGACACGTTATCAACTGAGTAAAGGTGTTGGACTGTTACCTTTACCTATGTTATAAAAAATAATTCTAACCAAATCACATTTGTAGAGTACTTTAATGGAAATTATTTTATTATTTACAATATTTGAACATCACTGATAGCTTTGTATACCTACTACTACTGATGATAAATGCCATTGAATATATTATAAGGAAGTTGCCTACCTGTGACGTCATGGAACGTCAAGATATGTTTTTCAAAGTTAATGAATTTACGTTTTATTCAATGAGTTTTAAAAATGTAGCTTTGAAACAAAAACCACAAATTCTTAAATAAGCCTTAAAAGAGTCTGAGAATGTCAGATAAATATTGATTTTATCTTGAAGTATATTTGTAAACTTTTTTTATATTAATAATCTACAACTTATACTATTTAGTTTTATCATAAAAATGATCTGTAGGAATCTTCCTGCCAGAATGTAGATTAAAAGAGTTTGTGATCACATATGTATATCTAAAATAGGAATAAAGTAAAAAGGTAAACTGAAAAATCAAGCCAAAATTTTCAAGAAAAAATAGTAGAGCGGCTGCGTAAACTCGTTAAAAGAAGTGGTTGAAGTTTTAAGAGGCCTCGCAAGGGGGAAGTGCTCATTTTCTTGCCTCTCTTTCTATTTCGTACAATGGCGTCTAAGTGTGATAGTGCTTAGGTGCGTCAAGTTAAGATACAACCCACTTCGAAAATTGTCTTCGAGCCCTCTTAATAGGCGACGTCGTTAAAGTAATTTAAATAATATAACATTATTCTACATATTTAAAACAAAAAATAAAACATACTTTCAGCAATCTCGTTGGCAAACAAAAATTATAAATGAAAGAGAGAAATATCCAATATTCTGTCTGCTTCTTCCTTCAAAAAGGCAAGAAAATTAGTAAGATTCTGAATTGATATCCGTGTAAAGCTTCAAGTGGCTTTTAACCAAATTCACAAGACGTTGAGAGACACGCCTTTTCCCTGTTATGTCTTGGCATCTCCGTATTTGCTGATTCATATAATAGCTAACGTTCAAATAGGTTCAATAAGGACATATTATACAAAATCTGATTGGTTAAAGACGTATTGGCAAAGGCTATATTTAACCTGTAATACCCACAAATTTTTACTTTCTCTCTATCTTACAGGTAGAGAAAGTATGGTGATCGTCAAAAAAATCGAACTCTAGATTTTGATGAATCTTGACGTTTCATGACTCCCTGAATCCGAAAAAGTGGTTTTTGAATTTCCGTCTGTCTGTCTGTCTGTCTGTACCTCCAACTAGAGCCTAAACTATTTTACCGATTGAGCTAAAACTTGATATCTTGGGTTTTCATAGGGTTGCCCCGAGAGATTTTTGGAATTGGATATCTACCCCTAAAATTAGGGGTAGTTTACTGAAGGGCAAAAAGAGAAAAAGTCGATTTTATCAAAATCGGCACTAACGATTTTGATTAAATTTCATTTATAAACATTAATAAATATTCCAAACAAAATGTCTACTCTCAATATTTCGGCAAAATGGCTTTAAGGGCTCCGGTCTGATGCGTAAACTAACATTTTTTATAATAGCTCCGAAACTATTCGAGATATGAAATTACTTAGCATTACAAATATGTATATATATTTATAATACAAATATTTTATTCGAAACATATTTTTATAAAATCAATAATTTTCAATCTATACGCAATTATATATATATTTTTAACTTTTTGGACATTAAAGCTTAAGTATTGCGATCGTAAAAAAAACTAACCTGAAATGTTGATGGATTTCGACGTCTCATGACCCCCCGAACCCTAAAAAATA